>JANHGB010049336.1:0-88040 GCA_026283785.1 Coracopsis vasa
GCTGAGCCTCACCTAAAAAATCCACTGCGCAGGCCTGAAGGGTCTACCCACACTTGCAAAGCCCTGTAGCGACAGGCAAGGGATGAAACGGCAGGTGATAAGGTGCACTGGAAGCCGCAGACCCAACCCTGCATGCAGGCGGTTCAGGCGCCTATATCACCCAAGGAGACCTTTCACTGTGCTTTTTGCAACTGGATTTGCCTATCCCACACTGTCCTTTTTAGTCACCAGTACGCTTGTAGTAAGCGTGGGTAAAGCCCTTCCCAAAATCTTCGTTCGCGAAGTCAAGCCATCACATCACATCATTATGTGATAAAATAGAATGCTATAGGGACAAATTTTCTTCTTGCCTTCAATGAGCTGCATCATAAGCAGTTCCCTAGAAGTTAGTTCAACAGTGACAAAGAGACATATAGAAAAGCAGATTCTCTCTACTTAGATGTAGTAAAATATTCACCATCAACATCATAGAATTCTGGTGCAATTTTTCAGGTTTGGTTTGTACATGTAAAGTGTCTCTAAATCTCTAAAATTAATGCTGAAGTTATTTCTGATTTCTCTCTTTTTACAGCTGGTTAAAGGAGAGCTCTGGTCAACTGGTAGAAAGAGGGTATGAAACTTCTTTTAAGGTCTGGAGTGGAAAAGAGATGCTCAGCATTTTGCACAAAATGGGAATAACTGATACTACTTTTCCCATTTTACAGGTAATGTTGTATGCTATATAACTGAGTACCAAAGTGCACAATATTGATGTTGTTAAACATCTTAAAATGCAAATAAGTTTAAATGCTAACAGGCCTTTTAATTTATTATTATACTAAAAAGCTGTGTGAAGAGGATGCCTGATTAAAACCATGACTATTCCACTTGAGCTACTGGGATATGTGGAGAATCAATGTTTTAAAGGGTATTACTGATAATGTGCAATTATTTAAATTGCAGCATTGAGTCAATGATAGTTTTGTCTATTTTGTCCATCTGCATTTTTATTGACTGTTGAAATGTATTTACCCTATTTTCAATTTTATCCCTACTTTCTGTATAAGCCAAACACTTGAAGACGTTGTTACATTTCCCTTCCAATTCCATCTTCAGTCTGACTGTGTAGGTGTTTTAGGTGAACTTTTAAAGCACTGTGCTGGAACTCTTGTATCTGTATTAGCTTTGTTCTTGAGAAGATACTTAGAATGTTGTTAATGTGGAATTTGTTTGCCTCTCATAGAAACATTTAGCTGCTGTCCTGGAAAAAGAAGAAAAAGTATCAATATTTGGTAAAGAGGAACTGATTGAGATACCAGTTGTGAGCCCTGCCACTCAGATGGTGCTGAAGGGGTTATTCATGGTTCTTTTATATCTTTTTAAAGATAAGAGCAGGTCAGTTCAAGTCTTGTAGCCTGAGCAGTGTGGTGGTGGTGGTGAATTCAGCTGCTTTGCCAAAACACCTCTTTTGTTTGTGAACCCCTCAGTTATGGTGTCTGGCTTCTGAGCTGCTTCTGGATTAAACCTCATTTTAAAATATTAATTATCATAAAGTTTCACTGTTTTTTTAGAAAGTATAAAATTCCTTTTTATACTTAATTGTAAATGCCTTGTAGCAACACTGATTGTGCTTTGTATGAGCTTAGTGCTTACACTTTCAGTTCTTTCTTGTAGGATTTTTTCATGTTATTCTATCTCTCTGTAGGTTTGCAGATGACTACAGAGTTGCTTTACAACAAACTTACACTTGGATGAATGAAAACCAACTTGATGCTTCAGATACAAGTGCCTTCTTTACGCGGCCCAGGCGTAAAAAGAATTTGCGGCAGAAAACTGTAGTCCACATGCTTAATTTTTGGTGCTTGAATCCTGCTGTGGTAAGCTGGGTGTGAAGTGGAAGACCTTTAGTAATTTTATTCATAACAAATGCATATAAGTTCTTAGAAAATCAGTGCAATCACTTTGAATTCCTCCTTTTCTTTCTCCATCCTAGGCTTTTTCAGACTTAAATGATGTGAGAACAATTGTTCTGACATCTGGTACGCTCTCTCCAATGGATTCATTTTCTTCAGAGCTTGGTGTGAAGTTTTCTATTCAGTTGGAGGCAAATCATGTTATTCGGAACTCACAGGTAAACTTTTGCATCGTGGTTCCCTCTCCTGAGGTGTAATGATGGCTATTGGATGAGAAATAGTAACTCATGATGACAAACCCATTCTGTAAGTGTAAAAAGGAATGTACAGAACTATTGCTTGGATTAATGCAATTATATAGTACATTTTCAAATGGAAAAAGGGGCAATTTTAAATGTGTTCCTGGAAAAGCTGAAGTTGCGCTGTATTGGTAAACAGCCATCTTATCAGTTATTGCACTTTCTCTTCTGTTTTTAAGTATTGGAATTTATTTGTTTAGAAATATCTCAGTATTTCCCCTCACACTTAACATTCCATTAGTTAACCTCAAGTACTGTAATACAGTTTGTGCTGCATATTTTAGAATTAACTTTTTAAATATGAACTACACCAGGTTTGGATCGGCACCATTGGAGTGGGCCCTAATGGTCGGAAGTTGTGTGCCACGTTCCAGCATACAGAGACCTTTGAGTTCCAAGATGAGGTGGGAGCACTTCTGCTTTCAGTGTGTCAAACAGTAGCCCAAGGAGTTTTGTGCTTTTTGCCATCCTATAAGGTAAGGAAATCTTAATTTGTGTTCTTCCTTTGAAACCGCACACATTTTGCTTGAAAATGTACTGTGTAATCTCTTGCTTTATGCATCAACATATATAAATGTTTATAAAATAAAGGTAATAACACATTGTGATGACATTATATTGTCAGGTCTTGAATTTCCTATTGGCTGGTATACAAGTTTGGTTTTATGAAAACCCATGTTTATATTTGTTTTCAGCAGGTGTCTGCATCTTAGTTAATGGGTACAATTCTTCCAGTTTTACTAAACAAGCCAGACTGATCTGCAGGGGTTTTTCAGTTGTTTCCCTGAATGTTTTGAAATTATTATAAAAATCCCCCAACCTAATCTTTGTAACACACATCAGGAAAGGAGCATTTATGTGTATAACTCGGCAGCAAGAATACCTTATCATATTCTCTGTGTGCTACTTGAATGCTGTATTCATCCAGTTAATTTCTTATTTTCTTGTTTCTTGTTCCGTTTCACTTCATTGGAGATTCTGGTGTATTTTTCTTGAGTCAGGGGAACTGCTCACTGGCATTGGCTGAAAGGAATCAAATTTCTCAATTTCAAACTATGTCATATCTAATTCCACTGACAACAGATATCTAAGTATGGTTAATCTGTACCTCACAGTGGTTCTGCTTTCTTCTCTCAGTTCTTTCTTACTGTTATTTATGGTCAGCTCTGAGGAACAGTAATATAAACCTGCAGTATAATTCCGTAATTCATACCCATTTGTCTTGTAATGCTTGCAAGAGTGTGACTTTTTTCATTTGGAACCATCATTTATGATTTTAAAAAATCCTCTCAACAAACAAAACAAAAACCTCTCAAAAAACCCCAAAACTCACAAAATCCTACCAAATGAACAAACCCCCCCATGGAATGGAAATAACAGATTCGACCATTTCCCTCATCTCTAAGGTTCCTTAAGAGGAAAATAAGAAAAATTTAAAAAAGAAAAAGAAATAATTTTCTTTAATTTTTTTTTTTTTCTCCAAAGTCTTTATAATAGTTTTGTTTAACTGATGAGGCTGCAAAGTGATGGGTTTTTCTTTACTGGGTGTCTATAAAGAATTACAGTTATCGATGCAATTACTGACAGTAACCATTAGGTGACCACATTAGACCAGGTAATGTGCAGTCACTGGTAAAGCAGGTTACTCACTATAAATTTACTTAACCTGGCTCAATACACTGCACTTATATGCATAGTTAATGATCTGAAAAGAAATTTTGCATTCAATTTATTGAAGAATTGAAATAGGAGTATTGCTACTGTTCTTTTTACTCCAGTGTATGATGTTGAACAGTATGTGATGGTTGATCTTAGGTATCCAGACCTAACAAATATTTATGGAAGTCTTATATGAGAATAGTAATCTGAATTGAAAGCATAGAGAGAATTTGTAATGACATTTAATAAGGAAGGAAAGAGATTGCTGGACAGCTCTGGTACCCTCCCCCTCTCACTGCCCTTATGTTTCACTTGAAAGGTCATCTAGCTAAACACAGTGAGTGGTCTTTTTTCTTTGTGGGAACACTTCCATAATCCTAGCAAAAATATTGATAAATATAAATTGTAGACAATTGAAGGATGATATTTTTAAATCACATTGCCAATATTTTTCTACTGATGCCCTTTTTCATTCCACTTCTACTATTCTGGATCGGGTTGCCTGTAAGTCTGAGATTAATATGTTGAAAACACAGAATAATGTAAGCATAAGCATATTAGTACAGGGAAAACAAGGTATTTTTCTTTTATCATCATACAGAATATGGCTTACCTGCACATTTACATTTCAAACCTGATTTTCAGAGATTTTTGTGGGCAAGTTGCTATATCTCTAAAAAACCCCACAGCTTTTAAAGAAATTGCTCAAGGCTATCAAGATCTGATTAATATATGTGCCACATACATCACTAAATTAACCATTATGAGTTAAGCAGGTTTTTTGAGGGGTTTATGAATTGGAGTTTCAACTTTGGATTTAGTGAAAAATAAAGGTTTTAAATGTCTGGAAGGCTGACGGCAGTGCTCTGAATGTTCAGTACTATCTATGCAGATAATTTGATGGAGCTTGAATTTAGGCATGTACACTGGATGTCAGTTTGGTTATGCTTATAGATGTGTTTTCCAGTGCAACATTCTCTTTCAGTTTTAAGAATCAGAAGCCCTGCTTCTTGGATGGCTCTGTCTGGTTCAGTACCTAACTTTCAGCACTCATCCTGCCCATTCTTTCTTGCCTGTTTGCCTGAAAACCTCTTTGATAATTACCCCAAATTCTTTTGCTTTGTAAATAAAGTTAGTTTTATTTTTCTGGAAAGCCCATTATTAACAGAATTCAGGTAGTAAATTGCATGTTACTTTCAAGGGTTTAGATAAAGGAGATGTTAAGGACAGAAATAGCACTTTTTTCATTTCTGTTCACTTTGAATTTTGTTCACTTTAATTAAATATAGGTAAATGTTCTTTTTCATTGTAGGAATGGTAAATCACCACTTTTTTGCCTCAGTCTATGGAAACAGAAAAAGTGGAGGGTCTAACCTCTGCCACAAGAAGCAGAAGTTGAGAACCCTGCCTGAGGCAGTTTGTGATGACTGATGTTGGGACCTTAAAGCAAGCACCAAGCAGTGTTCTCCTCTTGCTTGTCCTGTTAGGCAGAGCTTCACTACACAATGTTGAAAATAAGTCTATGGCAGAAATAGAGCAAATAATATATTTTAAACTTCCCAGTCTGGAATTTAAGGAGCTTTTATGAGTAGTATTTATTTCTCTATATTTTTTTCTGGAATTTCAGGTTGCTTTTTATACATGAAAGTAACAATCTACCAATACCTGGTAAAAGTGATGACTGACTCCTGTATTCATGCTAGAGCTGGAGAAACAAACTCTGGCAGAAATTTAGTGATTTGTTTCAGGCTTATGAAGCGTATAATAGAAAAACTACCTTGTACTCACCTAGAAGATGTCAAAGTCCTAAAAAGTTTCCATGTACAAATAGAGGGCAAGTGAAATTTCTAAATGTCACCACATTAACCTAATCATAAAATGAAAAAACTGGCTCCTGCTCATAGAACATTGGAGATGGATGCTATAAATGTCAGCTGGGTCTGTTGCTGTAGCAGCTGGCGTTTCAGTCGCATACTCCTTCCAGTGCTAATGCGTGCAGAAAGCATCCATTAATGGCTTGCATTTTTCTCTATTAGTGCTTCTTTAGGTAGATTATTTCCTGGGAGATTCTAGATTTCTTTGAAGAAGCTGTCCACTGCCAGGAAGAGATTGTAGTCACTTGTGTATATTTTGCTCTGGAGTGCCCCTTACAACAAGATATTTATAATCTGTAGAATGTTATTCAACTGTTTTGTAAAGAGTTGGAAGTCAACATTGTAAACCTGCATTCTTTCCTAATGATCCGTTTAAGAAGATACTTAGGCTAAGAAGTTACTTTCAAAAGATCTTTTAGCCTAATGTATGAACTTCTGTTACTGCAAAAAAGTCTGAATTAAAAATAATTTTGTAGTTCTCTTCTGTACTCCTTCTATCCCCTGCTTTATTGTTTGTTTGGGGGTTTTTTAATCAAAATAGCTGTAGTAGAAACAGCTCCGTGCAGCTCTGTGGGCAAAGTCTGCCGCCTTGTTCTGTCTGTGTAATTTGGAATTGCCAGATGCAATGTGAATAGGAAAAAGGCAATAATAGAGAAACTTCCTTTTGTCTTGATTAGTATTTGAGTAAACATATTTTTCATTGAGAAGTGACTGTTTAAAAAATACATATGGAAAATATCCGAGGTTAATAATGCAGTAGAGGAAAATATATGGATGAGAATAAAACAGTGCAGCAGATACACGTCTCCATGTTTGGTGGGTGTCTGTTCTGAACAGCTGTGATGCCATGTTTCACAAATGGATAATCTACAGTAACATACAAATTTTTCTGGCATGTTGACTTTTTTAACATAAGCTTAATCTTAACATTGATTAAATTGCAAACCTAGATCATTTGAGGGCTACTAAAACTGGTGATATTATGCAACAAAAATGTGTTTATGTGAAAATCAGTAGCAACTCCAGCAAAAACACTCTATAAAAGAGAATATCAGAAGGTGAAAAGATTACTCAGAAATCTAAGATGCTTTTAAACAAGATTAAGATAAGGACCATTAGGGTTCATGTTGCCAACCTGTCTGCATTAAGATATATCTTGCCTGGTGCCTGCATCTTAGATGATTCATTCAGTATGTGTCATATCAAAGTCAAGGTATCCAGCAAGGAGAAAAATGCTAATGCTTATAAATTTTAGTGATAATCCATCATGATGAATTAACTGACCTTTAGTAGCTTTTTTACAAAATAAGCTTTGGCCAGTGATGTTAACATTGGGGTTTTGCTTGGGTTTTTTTTCCTGTGAGGCATTGTTACTGATTTTGTATCTGCTAATTGCTGAGCCGTAACTTGAAAATAACATTTTTAAAATAACATAGTTGCCTAAAAGGGTTTGAATGGTGGTTTTCAAACAGTAAAACTTGAAAACCGGGAAGTGTTCTTCTCTTGAGAATCCAAAATTTGTTCTCTGCTTTTTTTTTCCGCTTACACCTTCAAGATCTAGTGTTCTCCACTGATTCAGATTAATTGTATTTCATTTGTATTTGCTTTCTTTTACAAAGCGTTAACTCTTGAGGTTAGATAGCAGTCTTGCTCAGCAGTTGCACACTGTTGCTGTGTGTTTTGCATTATACCGTATCACATAGTTTTGTAGAGGGAAATGTCTTGGACCTGGCAGAATTATTATGTTGCATTGTATTACTATTAACATATAGGTACAGCCCAATTAATGCTGCATTGCATTTGCTGTTCCGCTTGAGAATTTTGGGGTAAGATTATAAAGATACATATATAGTAAGTTTAGCAAAATATAAATGCTGAATTTCACATTTGAGTTGCTATGTATCTCATCTTAAGAGCAGCTAGTTCAAAGCTTAGGTTCTGTCAGTCTTGTCCCATTTTCCTGTTCTCTTGGCTGATCATGTTTTCTTCAGTGAGAACAGTCAGGATTGGGTGACAGTAAATCCATTTGGACTGGAACACCTCTATTGACTGTCTTGGTTCCCTTTCCATGTTTAAGGTATCAACCAAAGCTGTAGTGAAGTTACAGACAAGTGCTGCTCACTACTCTGTTGACAAAACCATTCTTGGTGGTATTATACAACTTCAGGCAGGCAGACCTTAACATCAGTTAACTCTGTGAGCAGCATAGAGCCTGGCAATAGATCTACTGCATGGCGGTAGGTATAATGTGTGCTGTTTTCAAATAGAGTGAGAATCTTTGGATTCAGTCTAGGTAGTTGTTTGGAATCAACAGGAGAGACCTCAGTTTAACCTCTTGCTATTGCATTCTCCTGCCATTGCGCAGCAGTGTGTCTGCATTGGATATGAGCCTGGGTCCTTGAATGTGCCATTTCCTGGCCTGGACATAAATGTGCCACCCCTACATATGACAGGCTGAGAGAGGGATACAGTTTCTATATTAATTCTGAATGTCTGGCACTTCTTAGCCTAAGACAGACCCCTTTCTTACTGAGATTTGTATGAGGTTGGTAGAATTGTTATTTCTTTTTCAAGAAGCCTGTGTCAGAGTGACAGAAAATGAATCAGTTGTAAGACTGAAAAAAGAACAAAATATTTTAATTTGTAAAACTTTGCTGAAACACAGTTTTGTAAATAAATTATAAGAAACCCATTTTTTTTAGCTGCCATCAAATAAAAACCCCAACACTGCCTTCAGACAACTTTTACTTATTTAATAAATTACTTCAATAAATTTACAAAAGATGGTAGTCTGTTTAGCCAGGCCTATTAAAAGCATTAAGATTTGAGCACTGGCTGTTAAAAAGAGTAAATGGCAATATCACGAAGTTAAACAAATGCCAAAAACCATTTTCCAGGGTACTGGGATTGTAACAATACCATTAATGAGGGCAAAAAGGTTTTAATGCAATTTGCACATTCTAAAGTTTCAAAAAGAGGTTTTGAGTTAGTGCATTATTAATGTTCTGAACATCTGGAACTATGTAAGAGCCACAGACATTGAGCAAGTGCAGGGTTTCCCCACTAGGTCTGATGCTGACTGATTTCCTCCCTAGCGAGAAGCTTGTTTTAAGAACTTTGAGACAGTAAAATGACAATATCCAGATAAGAGATAAACATTCCACAGCGTCTTTTGGCTTGTAATGTGTATGGAGGAAAAAATTGGAAACCATTAGGTTTGTGCAGTTAAAAGGTGAATTTGAAATTAAATAGGAAAACAGTTATTTGCACCAGAGATGGTTGCTCCATGGTGCAGTCACACTGATTGTGGAGTTCTTAGGTGAGGAATTATGCATTATATATTATTATGGGTGGGCTCCATTAGATTGCTCAATTTTTTTAGCTAGGTGTATTTAGGTATTATATGCAGGGCTAAATGCTTTATCAGGAGTAATATTCTTCTTAATATTCTTGTTGACAGCTGTAGGAGTACTTTGAAGAAGAGATTTACTCCTGTATGTAAACATTTGCAAGATGTAGGCATCTGTTTGCACCAGGTATCTTTTATGACAGAAATTTGTTCCTTGAAGTTACATAAATGTTAACTTTCTGCATATTTTTAATGATGGAGAATATGGTTTACACTGTTATAGCTTAAAAATGATACTGGCAAGAGAATGTTTCAATGTGTCGTCTAGTTCTAGATGTTTTAACTATAGCTAATATCCAACATCACATTTTTGGGATGAAAAGAAAGGAAGCCTTCAAACAGGCTGGCGTATCACAGGTAAGTTATGAAATAATTGTAAATTAATAATGATACTCACTTTCTGCACAGCATTTGCTTTCTGCCCTCAAGGGAAAGGCATTCTCTTATTCCAGAAGCCTTATTTGTTTGAGCCAAGCAGCTGCAATGATGCTATTACGCTATGTAAGAAACCCTAAAACCAAGAAAATACTTTAGAGAATAGAATTCTGCCATCCTTGCTATCTCACGTTATGTGCAAGTACCCAACAATGAAAGTACAGCAAAATGTTGGAAGAGTAATCAAACAACATGTGAGAAGCTCTCTGGGTCTCTTCCCTGGCACTACCCACTCTGTGCAATGTCCCCTGGAAGCCACTGGAGCTTTGTCAGTGACTGGAAGCTGAGGTGGGGCTCATGACACTACAGTGACCCTTTGGGTTTTGTTTCTTTTTCTTTCAAAAGAGAGGCTTATTGCCAGTTTCTAAAGCTGTGTCTCTGCATTACTCTGATGAAAATCTTGGTAAAGTGATTTCTGTCTGATGGGGCATAATTTGGGGAAAATGTGATCTAAAAAAGCAGAATTACAAAGAATCAAAACCTGTGCATTACAACATTTGTATGTAATAAACCCATATGGATAGAATCTTGTTTTACTTGTTGTCCACTATTGTTTCTTCATTACTTGCTTTTCACTCCTACTCTGCACTGGTGCTTTTTTTTCTCTCTGATCTTTATCTCAGCTTCTTCATCTTCTATGGTTTTATTTGCTCCCATTAATCATATACAGTATCTACTTTCAATTTTATTCTCTATTTTTCCATCATTTAAACATTTAAATGTAATATAAACTATCTAGGTATTGGGGCCCTCACATTCATCCAAAATAACAATTTTCAGGCTTGGTGTGCATTATCTGAGGTGTCTTCTGGGAGCTCCAATAGCTCCTGTAAATCTTCATGTGGTTTCTGAAGTGTACAGTTTCAATATTTCCCATTGACTTGGGCATAGCAAAGACGTGTATGTAAAAATCACTGTGTGTGCTGGAAGACTTCAGCCATTCCATCACAATGCTCTTTTCTCTACCTCGGGCACTGAAGGCTATTGTGGTGATATTGGTTCAAATAGAGAAGGACAGTAGCAGAAGGAATAGTGAAGTTTGTGCAAAAAGAATTAGAGTAAGAGTTTTTCTGTAGCCATGTATGTAATATTTATCCTCAGCTTATGCTGGCAAGCCTCCTTCTTTCCTGTCATGAGTTCAATCAAGTTACTCTGCTAAACTAAATCTGAAGATGGAGCTAGTAGTTCACAGTACACAAGATCACTTCTTGTGTAATTATAGAAGCTGCAGCAAACATACCTCCTTGAAATATGAAAGCTGAAAGTGCTCAGTTATCCTTCAAAGGAATAATTGAAGTGCAATACAGTTGAAGTTCTCCTAGACTTTTAAAGCTGTTGCTTGTTTTGTTATGAATTTATTAGAATGTTTTCACTTAGAATTCTTTAATCTCTTGAGTTGTTTGTGTCTGGGGTGTTTCTGTGGGTTTTTTCTTTCCCCACTGTTTGGTTACTGATGGCTGATTTCAGTTTTGACCATCCACATGTGTTACTCACAAAGCAGGCCAAGAAAAATATTGATCTTGGGCTCCACCAAAGATAAAATTTTATCTTTGGGGAGTGATAACTAACAATCTGAATAGTTGCACAATATGTGTTTGGTTCTTAAATAATATGACAGGATCCTACATATGTGCACTGGTTATGGGGTAATTTTCTTGGTTTCTGGGAAATCAGAGACAATCCAAACTTTAGATGTGCTTAGAGAAGCTGGAGGAGATGATCCAGCAGCTTGCTGCTGAACGACAAAGTTCTTCCACCTTTCCTTGTGATCATTCTTGTGCTACTTTGAATTTTGTATCAGAGATTCAGATCTCTAGAACAGAAGAAAAGTTTTTATCCTTGTTTTTTTTCCCCTGGTTAGTTTTCTGCTGGCTTTGTGAACTGAGCTGGCTCATCTGGAGTTCACAGAAGTGTCAGAGATAGCTCAAGGGAAGAGATGATATTGCACGCTCAAGGAAGGGAGCAGCATCATTCCTTTTACTGCTAGAGCTCAGTCTCAGGGATGAGACATTACTGTGCTTTTTTACACGTTTTTCAGTGGTTGACCTTAATATGAGAATCTATAAAGATACTCATTTGGAAATTCTGATCTCTTTATGAAATATGATTTATGTTATAAAGTTGTTGGTATGAAATTACAGCTTTGTTAACTGAGTCTGTCTTTGCTGCATATTAACCAAATAAACTGGAGAGTTACTCAGGTGAATATTCAGGGTGAGTGGAAATTTGAGTGAGGTGATATGAAAGGAATGAACTGTTCTGACTGCTCGTTCTGTGGAAACCTGCAGAAACTGGGAATGGAGGAGCTGTTTGCTGTCTGTACGTACTGCTTACTGCAATCAGACATTCTAAACATGGCCACCCTTTGAGTGCGCAGTGACTGTGGTGGTTGTGTTCTAGCAGCTCAGTGCTGTTGGCTCAGGGGAAATTTCTAGGTGTGGTTTGAGTCCCACCTTATCTTTTTGAATTACTGGCTGCAGAGAATGAACATATATGCTTTCTGTGGCTTACTGAACTGCTGCGGTGACCAGCAGGCGATGTGCAATTATTCAAGTGCCCTGTGGCACTTGCTTTTTACGTGGAGCAGATATACTTCCTGATAGCATCTGCACGTCATATAAAGTAGAATCTGTAGCGACAGTCTGTGGCAGATTATTGGGTATTATGTCTAAAAAAATTATATGCCGTGCTGGTAGATGAGTGTTTTGCTTGTGAATTTTCACACCCTGGGAGCTGTGCAGTTTAATATTTTATTATGCTGTTAGTTTAAATACTCTGAGCATACAGCATCAGGAAAATAAACTGAAAATCTAGTATTGTTTCGCACTTCTGAGCTCGGACTCGTCAAAGTGCTGCAAGCTGAATTGTTGTGTCTAGTTAACGCGTGCTCCAATTTCCCTTGTAATTAACACTTCCTGCTCGCTTGTTTTTCTTACCATTCCAGTAGTATCTGCATTGAAAATGAATTTTCACAGTCAAGAATTTTGCACTCTGCGAATGACAGAGTCCAAATAGTAAATAAGAATTACAGTCACTGTGTCTTTTTCCTCAAGAGCTTTTAATGAAGGGGAGAGAAAGTGGGATGGAAAAAGTTATTAATAGGGAACAATATACATAAGCAACATTATTTTTAAGAAGATAGTGTGTCTTGCACAAGTTATTTTGGCATTACTGTTGTTCTGCACCATTACAACCTGCAGAGTTCCTGGTCTTTTTGGTGTTTCTGAGAGGTTCACTGCCTGATGTGCTAGAGATGTGAGCGACTTGTGTGCAAAGTCATGTATTTCATTGTCTCTATATATGAGATAAAATATACTTAAAAGCATGTATTTAGATAGCGTGTTCTGTATCAGCAATGTAGCGGCATATACAAGAATATGAATATTAAATATATTGAAAGGGATTCTTGGAATTTTCAAAATTCAGAATAATTCTACCTCATTGGAAAGTTGGGACAAAACCTTGTCTTAAACTCAAGTCTTAACTTGAGCCTTAATATTTCCAGTGAGGTCAGTGGATTTATGGTGAAGTTTGTGTTTAGAGATCCTGCCTTCAGGTTTTCCTCCCCAGCATCGGAGTCTTTCTGTGGGATAGAGAAGAGTTTATGATTCATTCTTATTATTCATGCTCTTTTACCTATGGAACCCGGTCTTATCTCTTGTTATAGAAATGTTATAGTTAAGTTATATACTTAGTCACAGATTACTGTGAAACTTTCATTCAGTGAAGACACTGAATAGCTTCTTGCTGTGTGAGATTAATTAATTGTTTCTTTCTTAATTACTTCTGACTGAAACGTGTTTCTACTACTGGTGACATGGGTAAGGGTCATCATTGGCATTGTCATGATTACGGAAAGTTTTTTCACTTTGCATTTCTGTATTTGAACATTTGTTTGATTCTCTGCCTTAGGTGTGGAATTGTACTGACTTTCCTTGTGTAGTGGTCCTGCTTCCCAAACGAGAGGTTTTAGATTTCTCCAAGAATAAGAGCTGATAGGATTTCCTGTTATCATAATTTATCATTATGTCATTCCCTGTTCAGAGCTCAACATCATGCATATAATACATGATTGTTGCTGAGAAATTAGCTGATAATATGTGCACTGATTTGCTGTATAACAGTGGAAAATGGCTAAGCTGCCTGAGAAAGTAAGGGAATATTAATCTTTCTTAAAATGATATAATAACTACAGGTGTAAAATGGCTTCTATAAATATAATGATATATTCTCTGTTAGTGTTAATAGAAGACTAAAAGCTAAAACCTGTTACTCTCCCACCCTTGGTGTCAGTTCCCCATGACAGGCATCTGCCTGCCCCCATTTACTGTGTGAGTATTCATAGACTTGGTCAGCCTCATGCCTGCACGTCTGTTGAATCACTTCTCCCAGATGGTACTGTGCTTCACTGCTTATGTGCCACTAAGACAACCTTGTCCTTTTTTCCTCTTTATTCTGGGGGGAAAAAAAAGGTAAAAGATGAGTGAACTTGGGTTTTGGCTCATGATGGGCAGCAGTGAAGGATGCTGACTTCATTAATGAACAATTAATAATTTGGGGTTTGATTCTGGACCAGGATCTACACAATCCTTTTACAATATATTTTTTTGCTGGAGAGCTCTCTTTGTGTGAAGGATTGTTCCCTCACTGGAACGTGGAAGTGTAATGATAGCCTAGGGTGAATGTACAAGCAGTTCTGGTAACACAGAAAGCTGTTGTCTTGGTTAATTTTAAAACCACAAAAGAAACCCTGTTTTGAACCAGGTTGTTCAGAAACAGCTGTGACGGAGCTCAAAGACTGAATGCTTCAAAGGCTATTCAGATTGTTCTGTGGTAAAACAGATTGGGTTTTTGGGGAAAAGATTTTATATAAAGGAGCTTCTTTAACTGTAGAAGCAACATATTAACCATGTTATTCTAGAGTCTTTGGCGTGCAAAACATTTCATTTTTCATTACTGTTGTCGCCGTTCACATATTCCATTATTTAAGGAGGTTATTGAAAAATTGATGGTATGTTGGTACCAGAGAGACATCCTGTAGGCTGCAGTGTTGATTTATGGCACATGGAACACAGTTCAGTGCTTCAGTTTCCTGCTGGTGAGCGGCACTTTGTCATTGTCCCTAAAGAAAAATCATACCAGTGAAATCCCCTGTGTTTCCCCCAAGTTGAGTGATGCATACTTTTCCTTTGAAAATGAGTATGAATTATTCACCTTTTATTGTGCTGGAGTGTGCACATGGTGATCAGAATCTTGTTCGTAATACAGAGTTTTTCACCATGTTCAGGGTTTAGTTTAATTATGTAGTTGAGTTGCACAGTAGCTTTAGTATTTTTTCCTTTCTTCCCCCCACAGTGTGGCTGCCAAGCCTGTGTGGGCTAGCACAGCTATAACCCTGCATTGCCTAGCATATGTGGCTATCTCAACATGTTAGTCTTGGTCCTAAATATTTGGGTTTCTTTCACGTTTGTTTAAAATTTTCCCTGGGAAAATAAGTACAGTACTTCTGAACTTAAACACGTACTTTCCCCCACAAGTTCTTGGAAATCACACACTCTTACATGGCAGTGAAGAAGTGCCAAGAGATCTCGAAGTGAAAAACCTCTTGAAATAGCACATGTAGTAGTACTACAGATTTCCAATCGAGGGCAGCTTTCTCCCAGGAGATGTGTTGAGGAAGGACTCCATGATATAGATCACCTGTTAGGAAAATGAAAAGACTCCATGGTCTTTCTTCATCACTGTGGAAGAGATGTGACTTGGGTCGAGGTCCCTTCACTGCTCCCTGGATTCCATCTCTGGACTGTTGAAGTCTTTCCAATACAATATAATCTGTCTTATACAAGAGAATAACCTGCTGAGCATACATCAACTTCAGCAATTTTGTTTTAATTTTGGAATCATGACTATCTGTGCAAGCTGAAGTTTTCTGGTCTCATTCCTTCACAATGTCTACTTTTATTTCAGGACTTTTCAAAGGTCTTCCCATGTTAAAATTCCTCTCTGTGTTGTCTAGTCTTCATATTCCTTAAAAAGAAGAAATCAAAATTGCTGAACATACTGTTTTCCCTATATTCTTTAATTATTGGTTTCTTTTTCCTGATGGCAGAAAAAAATGTTTAATATTTTATTTTCATATTTATGTATATTCTGTTTGCAATCATTAAGCATTGAAACTTTGGGAAAGTGAGACCAGAGAGAAACTGATCGGGAGTTAGTACTCTGTAAACCAGGTATGGTTCAAAAGAAGCTTGGAAGCTTCTTTGCGTTGCTTGTGGTAGCCCCATGATGATAATAAATAGTTAGGGAAATGTGCAGCAGAAAGGAGGCATAGCCTCTCCTTGATAAGAATAGCATCTTTGTGTGGCCTGTTTCCATTAAAATGCTGCATTGAATCAGTTTATTTTTGGCACATAAAGAAAAGATTACCTGTGCATATGTATTTATACAAGCTTTTGGTATTTGTCTCCAGTTTCCCATTAACAGTGGGAAATTAGCATTCTATTTTGAGAGTAGATTTTACTTCACAAATGAAAACTTTTGGGGACAGATATTTTTATGTTCTCTTTAAATGAAATCTGTTACAAGTGGAGAAAATGGAATTTGAAACTTTAAATACTTTTTTTTTTTTTGATGACTAGATACTTCAGTATTTTGTATCAGCTTAGTCATTTAAAAGAATGAATTTTAAATATCTCTCTGTATTACGTTAGATACCTCCCATAACCACAAAGAGGTTTCTGTGAATCACTCTATTGCTTAACCTTTCATGAAAATCTAATTGAGTGCAAACAACTGCTTAAATAATTCAATGGACTAAGTTATTCTTGGCTGGTGGAGCCCCAGCCCCGTGCAGTGCAAATGTCTGGGTGTCAAGCTAAATTGAGGGGTTTTCTTTTTTGGTGAGGAATGCATTGAGAATAAAATCACTGCTGAAAAGGTGTAAAGGTTGATTAAAAATGAAAAAAGGCACAAAGATGAAATGTAAATTGATTCTGCAGCTTGGGAAATGACTGGTGGCCGAAAGGCACGTATTCTTTCAGTCCTTTTAAAAGCAGGTAATATTTTTGGTGATGTTGATAAATGTTATTGGGTTTCATTGCTTTCTTTTCATACATGTGACCTTTTATTCTTCTTAAGGGACATTGTGCTTTTTATAGTGCTATTTTTAATAGTTCTGGAGTGCTATTCCAAATTTATTTTAAAGTTTTGGATAACGGACATTAGATTTTATTGGTTCATTGGCCCAAATCTTTTCCCTCCTGTTTCTGGAAGGAAACTCAGCGTTTTCCTTTCACACAAATCCTTCCAGACAGTTACCTCTGGTCCCTGAAATCTTTTATTCCCGTTTCAGTACTCTATTTACTTTCTTCCTTCTACTGTTTCCTTCGCATTCACTTTTAACCAGAAAGGACTATTTCTGTTGTTGCTGCTGTTGGGTTTTGGTTTTGGTGTTTTGTTTGGTTTTAAAGGTGCAAATGGAATTAATTACTGATCTCAAGCCACCATGTTGGTTTTATAAACTGTTGTTTTCCCCTGATTGAAGAGTTCTAGTAGTTCCGGAAGTCAGTTACCTGTAGGATTCTGGGTCATTTAGTACACAGGCTTGGCAACCCTTTTAGTTCACAGAACTGTTAAATAACTTCTGCTAATTCTATACTTTTCCAAATCATCTTAGTTGCTAAACAGCCTGTAACACCAGTATGTAAGTGAAGTGAAAAAAGTGAGTGGAGTTTGGCCAGATACATTCTCCAGGAGTACTTTGAAATAACCTGAATTTAAGGCCTTTGGTGTGTAAGTGACGTACTAAATGCGTTTATTAATGACTGAATGTATTTTGGGATTATCACTAATATAGAGACAATTTCATTCTTTCATAATAGAAGTACAGCATTCACCCAGGTATTCAGCCATCACACTGAACAGACCAGGGCTTTGAGACAGGGGAGAGTGGTTTGAACAAAAAGTTACAGCTGTAGCTAAGCAGCTGACTCAGCAAACTGCAGCATCCTGCAAGTTTATTAAAGGTAATGCAATACCTATGGAATTAGATACATTATAAAAACATCTGTGCCTTGAGATCATCAGAGGATTACTTTAGTGGAAAATGTGATGTTCTCCATCCTAATAGCGTAAATTTGCAGAAGGATCTGTCAGTGTATAGGTTTTTACTTTTCTTTCACTAAAAGGAAGAGAGGAGGCAGCCAGTGCAGATGCAGGTTGATTTGTCCTGTGATATATAAAGCAACCTGTACTGTTCTTTCTTTGCAGACAGTCCAAATGGTGAGAAACATTTTGTAGTAAGGCGAGAAAACTGCGCATCTTCTTGACATTCTCTCTGAACGTGAGGGGTTTCAGTAGGTGCAGAGGAAATAAAAACTCCTTGTTTGGTTTTGACACCTGTTATTTTTCTGTCAAGATACTTGCACTGCATTCAAACAAAACATTTGATAAAACTCTATGAATTTGGTATCTGCACTCCTCTGCCTCCTCCACTCCACTGCCGCCTCCTGTTGCTTAGATAAGATGAAAGCACTCACTGAAGGACTGAGTTATTCGGTTTCTTGAAGCAAAGCAGAGTGTATGGGATCAGTAGGAGAGTAAAGATACAGAAATTAATGTCTTCTGTTACTGAAGAAGGTATAAATTATGTTTGCATCTAGTATAAAATGTACAGAAAAGCTATTTCAAATGTTAAGCACACTGCTGGTGAGGTCTGTCATAGTGTGTTTTTAAAAGACCGATTTCTGTACATTCTGATTGATAGACAAAATACTTCTGAAATGTTTTACAAAAAGCGAAAATTGGTTTTTACTCTCAAGTTTTGTTGTTAGATGTTTGGAGCACTGTCTCTAGGCCATGAGGTTATGTAGCTTTTGTTGGCTACTGAATCACTTAAAATATCCATCAGTTGCAGATTTGCATCTCCCATGGTCTACTTTATGGTGGTTTTGTTCCCTTTTGTAACGTGTTCTAAAAATTGGAATGCTGGTGAGACATTGAGTTGCATACTTGGGAAAGGTGTAAGACCTTATTAAGGTATGTTTAAAATATGCAGGATACCTGTTTCATTTTTAGAGATGTAAGTATGGCTCAGATGAGAGCAGAAGAAGCACTAAATTAAAGATTAGAGCACCATGTGTTGGAAAATGTTTTATTGTTTTATTTAAAGGAATAGATTTGAGTTTTGTTCCCTCATCCTGGCTAGACTGGAATTTCTTTTGGGTAACTTTTCCTTGCTTTGTGGTTGATTTTGTGTACCTGGGGAATTTATGGCCTTTTTCAGAATGTAAGAATGTGAAAGGGCTAGAAGAGAGGTGTAGCTGGATGCAGGTACATAGATCTGCAGCTTCTTAAAATGGTTTTGGCATTGCAAAGTTAAAGAACAAATCTGTAAGACAGTTCCAAAGTTATGTGGAAAAAGAAACTCTTTAATGAGAGAATCTGTAATTTCCCTAGTCTGTGCATTACAACAATAATATGATCTATTTGGGTTTTGTAGATGTAAAAGGATATTATTCCCTGTCTGATAGAGCTTTGGGGGATCCCTTTATTCCATGTTTTAAGTCATTAATCTACATGTCTATAATTAGTCTAGATTTCCTTTGGAAATACTTTCTGTAATCATAGTTCCCATAGCTGGGAACTGTTTTAAGATGCATATGTCTATATTATATTTTTAAAAAGCGAAACATGCTACCATGTAACGTTGAAAATTAAAGGGAAATGCTTGTATTATGAGCTTTTAGCTACTTCTAAAACCGACTCCACCTCTTCCTCACTTCTTTTTATGTAACTAGAATTTTGGTGTCTGTATGTAGAAAGTACATTAATGGACTGATACGTGAAAGCTGATCTAAGAGTACATCATTATAGTGACACTGTACGTCTTTGAGTGTCACGTTTACGTGTTGGTGGATTGGATGATAACCCCCTTTTCTGCATGTGACTGCTCTTTTAGTCCCGAGTGTAGCACAGCTCTCTTAGTTCTGCCAAAGTGGAGTCTAGTGAGGTAAGTCCTGTTGCTGAGCCCCTGTGTTGGCCATAGATGTCTGTTTTCCATTGCTGAAGTTTTATGCTAACTGTGAGTAGAACTTCTATTTGACCCTTCAAACACGTTTCCAGCCCACTGGAGACACACTTTGATTTGAAGCAGTGCTTATTCAAAAAGAAAATTCTGGTAGCAAACACATGAAGAGCTCTGCTTGGGAAAAGGCTTTTAGATCAATGTTAGTCCCTTGGGAACCTCTGACTTTTTGCACTAACAGTGGTGTCAATACTGATTTTTATTAAGAAAAACCTAATGGCTGTTTCCTTTCTCACCACAGTTAATATTCATATCTGAATAACAATGAAAACTGGAGCTTCATATCATTAAAAAAGAAAAATTAGATAGAAACGAGATGAAAAGATACCAAAGTTTGGAGAAGTGGAGTTTTTAATGTATAACAGCAGACTTTTAAGCGGGTTACAAGATATTTGTGTAAATATTGTGTACCTTGAAATAACTCGTGTTCAGTTATCATTATATAAATATATGGGTAACAAGGCAACATCGAGTTTTACAGGTGTACAAGAATATACAATACAACTGAAACTGATTGATAGTTATTATTACGTAGCTAATAGTTGTTTAGCTAGCCAATAAAGCCAGAGTTATTTTACTCTGCTGCTTAGGTCATTATCCTTTTTGTACTTCACTTTTCTTGAATAGACTTTCATATTATCACTTGTCCTGTTGTTTCCCCAAGCACTTTTTGATGAAGGGATTATTTCTTGTGTTTTTACTCAGCTGGCAAGGTGCAATCCATTCATTAAGGAATATTCTATGTAAATAAATTCAGTAGCAGGTGCTTGTAGCAGGAAAAGAGCTAGGGAGCTGTAAACGAGAATAAGTAACTCACATGTTAACAGCGTTTTCTGTTAGGCCCTCCCTCATCTCAGGTAATTGCAACTTCAAAAATCACTGCCAGAAGGTAATGAATACTACAGACAAAGTGCATCCCCAGCAACTTGATTGCTGCAAGTTAACTTTGCTAAGATGCTGGAAATTACAATGATCTTGCCTTAGGGTAAAGTACATTAAACAAGTCTTTGGTCTTGCTTCATGACATGGGAAACCCCTAATGCAATTTTTGGCACTGTATAAAACGAAGCGGCAGATGGAAAGAAGCAAAGCTTTTCCTTCGTCGACGCAGGAGAAGAGGATTTTTCCTAGGAGTGCAGCGTAATGGCAAAGAAGTTGAGAAAATAGTTTCCCCCATTCCCAAACTTCAAAAGCACTTCAAAAGCTGCCTAAAAAGGGGGATGCTGACAAAGACAAATGGTGAATCTGAGTACTGGGCTCATAGTTTCTATGATCATAGCTTACAGGCCTTTGAATTGCAGAAAGGAGAAAAAAAGGAAAGGATATCAAAGTAAACATCCCTCAGTGGCGCATGGGAAGATGACAGATTCTTTCTAACAAGATTTTCTGCTCTCCTGGAGGAAGACCATTTGTTAATAAACCATTTGAGAATCCATTTTTAAGGGATTTAATAAAATATACACCGACTGCCTTCTACTGCAGGAACTATTATTCCCTTGGGTAGAAAAAGTGACTGACTGTGGGCATTAATGGTTGCTTCCTGAGATTCCTGGCATTATATCGTCCTCCCATTTGCACTTTTTCAACCCAAAGTGAAATAATTTTTTATGAGAAACCTGCACTTGGTTCCTAGCTCTTATGAGGCATGTATGGGTTCTATATTTTATTTATTTGTATTCAGCCATGTCCATAATTCTCGTTGTTTGAGTGTCTCTGTCTGTAGCGTGGGTATTGTGTGTGTTTGTGCGTGCTTTCCTGTGTACCAGAAAGTTTCCATATCTAGCAAACTCCATTAAATGGAAGGGGTAATAGCTTTTGTGTGAATTAAATGAATTGTTCCATTCTTGCTGAAGATTCTAATAAATAATTCACATATTTCCATCAAAAATCGTAGATTTTTCTATGGTGATGGTTGCTGTCAATTAAACAAGAAACCTGAACCTGTTGCGGTCTTAAGAGATACTTGCATCGAGTGGTTGTGTAAGCCACAGAAAAAATGTTTTCTTGGAATTTGGAGGATGCTTTTCTACTGCCGCCTTTCCAACTATGCAAATAAGTGACACTTTTTTCAAATATGAGAGAAACACAGTGGATTTAAGGGATTTTTGTAAGGAATTTTGTCCTTTCTGAGACTATCACCAGACTTTGGTTCTCTTGAATTACGAAACAATTTTTCTTCAAAGAACACTTCATAAGGGTTTTTTTTGTGAGAAATACCAGTTGATTTCAGTAGAGGGGGTGATAAGAGGAGGAGAAAGCCAGGGGGGGAGTGACCCCTAGAAGTCAAAACATGGGTAGTTTATGTATGTAAATGTGAAATTCACACATATCCAGATATATCCTGTCTATATTATCTTACTGGCTTCCTCTTGTCATGCATGGTAAAATGGCAGGCAGTGCTGGAGGCGAATTTAGCATATAGATTGCTAAGTGAAGGCCTAGGCAGACATTAATTTCACAGAAGGAAGAATGAAATCTGGAAAGCTAATAATGTTACAGTCACTGGCAGCTCTAGCAGATCCCAAATGGATGTACTTAGAGGCGTAATATGTTTGATTCTTTTCTTTACCAGAATTATCTCCATGTCATATCCAAGAACTAAAGACATAGTGGCAGGCTGTGGATGGCAAGATGGACAGTCATTGCTCGTCGTAGTATTACGACCTTTTATATAAAAGGAGATTACAGATAGGATGCTGCCAGGAAATGACAGAGCTGGTAGCAAAGGGGGCAAGAAGTAGGACAGACACATTAAGAGGAGATGATTTATTTTAAAGTAACATCTATGTGTGTAGCAAACTGTTCCTACTATTCATCACTTAGTCTCTCAGTGCTTGCTTGGTAATGGTGTCACATCAGTAGTAAGCACGTGTAATTCTCTGAACAGAGGTTTGAACAAAGCTGGTGAAAATTCAAGAATAATACAGTATTTGTCCCCTCTGAACCACATGTACCTCAGAAGGAACTAATCCAAATACTTAATGTTATAAATTCAGATCTTTAATACTGAGAACATGAAATAATGCACGGGTTCTTGTAAAGAGTCTCATATGAATTTGCAGGTGTTCTCCCTTTAAATTTAAATGTGACAGTTACCATTAGTTCTGCTTCACAATAACATTAAACTGCATATTTGGACATGGGACAGATTAATTTTGTAACAACCCAACCATTGAAGGTGCTGAGATCTTGGCTAGAGTGCATCAGCAAGGCAAGCGGGGTTGGACTTAAGGCATGCTGAGGCTTTCTGGGAATCAACTGGGGCAAGTGCAGGTTCCAGATAGAGCAGTTTTATATAGCCTGAAGCAAAATACTGAGAAAGTCTTCAGTGTGTGGAGTTGAGGGAAGCACAGACAAATGAAGAGCATAACCCTTATTACAAAATCTGTGCATTTAAAATCTCTGTATATATGAAGCTGGGTAACTCTACTGCACAGTAGTTAGTGACACACTGGTGATCACTGAATAATAAATGGAGTGAAATAAAGTATTTACCTCTGTCCACTCAATTTCCAGGGTGATTTTAGACTTTGGTTTTTCCAATGCAATACATGTTCTCATTACATTCACACTAAATGTAGAACAAGCTTATTTGCTTCCAAAATTTGGATATGTACCAATTTGGAATAAAATGTGCACAGTTCAGAATCTGGTAGGTATAACAAAGCTGAAGGCCCTTCAAGAAGCAGGTGAGGCTGTTGCTGAATCCTGCATAAATACCTTCTACCCCAACTTACCTATGTAATTTTAAAAATATTGAAATACTGTGGAAACAAAACTCACAATACATCTTGTAAAGGCTTGTTTATAATTAACTTAGAATTTGTTTCCAGTCTTACCTACTGATCTCTTCGTAATCAGAAAGCCAGATAATTCCTATTTTTTCTTTGGATGACATTCCTCTTGCTTTGTGGAGTACCAGAAGATGCTCTTTAGTGACCACTCTCATAGATTTAGAGTTTTGCTTTTGTAACTCAAAAACTTCAGCATTTCTAATTAGCAAAATTGATGGCCATTGTGTTTACAGAGCATTGCATAGCTGCGGAGCAGTGTATGGTAGGGAAACTTCTTTTCATAAATACAAACCTGGATAGGTTCACTGAAATAAGTATCTTTGGGTGCTTTGTTTGGACAGTTCAAACGACTGACCTTTCATTACAGCTTTTCTGGATTTTTCTGTTTGTTTTCAGCTGTTGGACAAATTAAAAGATCGCTGGATGCATACTGGCTTATGGAAAAACCTGGAGCTGGTGAAAACAGTCATTGCAGAGCCTCAAGGAGGGGCAAAGAGCGACTTTGATGAACTGCTTAAAATATACTATGAAGCAATAAAATGTAAAGGAGAAAGAGGTACGTTCTTTAGACATACAAAATAGGTGATACAGAATCTTCAAGTTTAAAACAAAATTGGTTCTTAAAGTGCTTAACAGAATAAGGTATGAATGAGCAGTTAGATTAATCTCATTTTAATAAATTATTGTGGTAAATGAGGCAGCTTAACTGTTACTTATATTGTTGTATTAGGATGTAGGGAAGTACAGGATGATGTGTAATCCTAATCATGATATCCAAAAGGCAGTGAGCTGTGTAAGGATGTGCACTTGTGTGTCCTGCAGGGTTTAAGAGCAGCTTCTCAGAGAGTCAAATTTACTGTTTGTTGCATAACTGTCAATTGCCATCTTATAGTGCAGCCAGTATAGGATTTCTTCTCAAAAGACTTAAATATTAGTATAAAAGATCAAGTATGGCAAAAAACCAAATAGTGTGGGTTTGGGAGTGCAAAATTCAAGGTTTAAAATTTAGGAGCTTGTTGTAGATACATACGGTTCTTGCATAATTAAGTACTACTCTATTATATAGTGCAAAATTACTTAGCTAGTTGATACTCAGTATCATACACAGTATTACTGATCAAAATGGAGTTAATCTCATCCCTTTAACAAAGAAGATATTTTTATATCCACTTACCTTTTCTGGACTGATAGATCGTGTATTATGCTCTGTTATGTTTAGCTCTTTAAAGATGTTGGTCTCTTGAAAGATGCTAGTGAAACTTTCTCCTGATACTCAGTTTATCACTGGGAATGATTTGTGTATTCCTCTCTGGCTTCTTCAAGATGGAGCACTCCTTATAGCTGTTTGCAGAGGAAAAGTTAGTGAAGGCTTGGATTTCTGTGATGAGAATGCCCGTGCAGTTATAACCATAGGTATTCCGTTTCCAAATGTGAAAGACCTCCAGGTAGGATACCAATTGAGAGTTGTGCTTTATTTTTATGTCATGTTTGAAACACCAAATATGCACAAAATACTTTTTCTAAATGTGTATTCTTGTATTCCTCCCAATCGCTTTTGAATTCTTTGAGTTTCCTTCTACACAGGTAAGAGGAGGAACAGCATAGCATGTCTTGAGGACTCATTTATGTCATTCTAAATAAATGTATATCATGCTGTAGATGTATTGTGAGTTTTTGTCTGGCATTGCTGGTGAAGCCTATTGCATTGTTAAAATGCTCATTAACTTCATACTCTGTCAAGCAGCGGTCCAGATTCCCTCCTCTGTTTTCATGCACTGAAACTTGTGCCATTTGTATAGAAATGAAGTCACTTCCTTAGTCATTCAGTTGTGAAGCTCTGGGATAAACTCTAGGAAAATACTAGTTTAAGTAAGGCATTCAGATTGATCAAAAGATTATTTCAGAAAATAGGTGGAAAGATAAAAGTAGTTACAGTGTAAAATAATAACAATGAAGCAATGTTTCACACACATCATTATTGTTTGCAGTATATCACCTTTCTAATCCCTGTTGCCTTCTGTACTGTAACTATGTGAATGATATTTCCAACTTAAACAGCCAGTGGAACTGTAAACCTTTTCCAAGCTAATGCTACTTTATTAGCTTGCAATTTTGAGGTATGAAATTATGACATAACACAACCTTCTCCTGGATACTGAAGACATTAGTATTTTCATAATTCACTTTAGGCAAAAACTTCTAACTGCCTTCTAAAAGCAGCATTTTGAAGTGCTTCCAATTAAAGAAATTGGAGACTATTTGTAGTTTTCAAGAAGCAGCCAAAATAGGATCCTGTTGCTTGGAATGCTGTGTAATTACCCACATCAACACTTCCTTCCCTTCGACTTCAGCAGGTCCTGTCTCATGGGTAGATGATGTTCCATTAGAATAGGCACTTCGTCGTTGAAGCCAAACATTCATAAAGGAAAAGAAAGCTAATGAACATGGAAAAGTGTTTTTCTAGACTTTCTTTTTACTTACTGAAAAAGAACATTTATTATTGACTCATTTGTAAGGCTGCTTAGTTTTCAGGGGTCTGTGCATGTCACTTAGGTAGTCACTCAGTTGCTGGCACACTTCTTCCAGTGATAATAGCTACTGTCAGTGCTTTATCTTATATGAATCTTTTAGAACTTTTTGGGACTACTTTGTGAAGTAAGAAACAAAGTGAAGTATCACAGAATAAATAAATACTGAAACAGCTGGATTCTGGTTATTAGTAATGCCAAATCAAACAACAAAATCATAGGTTCACACTTGAAAGCCCAAACAGACTCAGCTTTGGCTTTACAGATGTTTTCTGAACTTAAGTGAACAACCAAAGGCTTCTTTGTTGTCTACAGTGTGTGCCTAATTACAGCCTTGCTGGGAAAAAACCCACATCCTATAAGGGCTAGGAAGGTTATATTAGTGGTGGCTGCCTAGCGCAATGTTCTTTCAATGTTTGCATAACCTTCTTGAAGCACTCATTCAGCCACAACATTTTTTGTCTTACTAAAATGTAATACACTGTACTTCAGTATAAAAGCATTTACATTCAAAGAATACTTAGCACTATTTCCAGAGTTAGAGGTGCTTTGGTTTAGAAGCATATGCTGGAATGGTATTTTGAAAATGGTCTGTAGTATGGTGGGAACTCTTACAACATACTCCACATGATTTTCAGAAAATCAGTACTTTTGTGTTCTAAATGATACAAAAATAAATTGAAAAGAATGTGTCAAGGGTGAATTATGTTTCTTAAGATGAAAACAGTATATTTGGTTTTCCCTTGAGTTCAACCAGATATGTAACATAACAGAATCACAGGAGGAGCATCCCATTACTGAGAACTAAATTCCAAAAAATCAGTGTTGTGTTAAACTTTTTTTTCAATTAGACTGAAGAAAACCTCTAAATTTTTAAGTAGGGATAGAAACACTAGCTGTCAAATTGCAAGCAGCTAAAGGTTTAAGTGTATATATTTAGATATGGTAATGCACAAAGCACTGCAGTGATCAATTCTGGATGAGAGAAGGGCATGCACAAGTCTCTCAGCATCAGATTTGAGGAGCTGTCTGGTACATGGCAGTGCTCCTGGAATAATGCTAGAGGAAATTTGGTTTATTGTAAATGTGCCCTTTGCTCAAGAACTTGGCTCCCAAGTGATACCCAGCTGGGCAGTACTTCCCTTTAAATTGAATGATGTTCTGTTTTGACCAAGGCTTAGGCGTAGTAGATATCCCAAGAAGTTCTGGATTAATGTCCATTTCTTTTATCAGTTGAGCTCAATTGCATGGTGAAGGATAGTCACTCTCTTCACTGAAGAATAATGAGTAGCTTTGTAGAAATATAAGCATAGATATAAAAGCAATTTGGAAGATTAACCGTCTTTTTCAGCAGCATGTCAGCTCATAAAAGGAATTGGAATTGCATTTTTAAGGAAAACTGGCTGTTGATATTGAAGATTGGCATATAAAATTAAAAAGAGGGGAGGGAAAAAGAGACACAACACCAGTTTTCACCTGAAAGTATTCTTTCTGTTTATTTCCAGGACAGCTGATCCAATAGTACTGCTTCTCAGAATGGAATGAAACAGATGTTTTATAAAAGGGTGCAGAAAACTAAGCACTGCATGTTACAAAAATCATTAACT
Organism: Coracopsis vasa; assembly: GCA_026283785.1. Classification (NCBI taxonomy): domain Eukaryota; kingdom Metazoa; phylum Chordata; class Aves; order Psittaciformes; family Psittacidae; genus Coracopsis; species Coracopsis vasa. The sequence goes on from JANHGB010049336.1 coordinate 27,585, forward strand.
CTGTATAAACCCAACTTGATACTGTATTTTTAATAGTCTGTATTAACAAATGCAAATTGTTTATTACTTCAGTTCCCCTAAATGAACAGACCTTACCTGAACATCAGAAAGGAAAACAAAGTTTTATTCCTCTACATTTTATTGTAATTATTCTAAATGCATTTTTATTGTGGCTGATTCTGCTTTAAATGTTTCTCCTTATTAACAATTTTTTTCTATTGAAATTCTCTTTTTCTTCTGAGGTTAGAAGAATCCAGATTTTTAAAAATTAGAAGACATATAGAGTTCATCTTCTGTTTGCTTGGTTGGTTTTTTCTCGGATTTTAGGATGTGTTAAGTTCCCAAATGAAGCAGTTGAAGTTTGTAGGATAGTTAGGACATTTGCTTTTCCGATACAGTTAGTGTTTCTTTAGGTTTTTTAGGCTAACAGAAAATTGATTTATACCTGGTAGTTTAAAACTTCCAGCTGTGAAGCTTTGGGAAGAACTTGACTCTGAGCAGACTGAAGAAAATTCAAAACACAGTGATGCAAATCAAGTTAAACCTGTATAGACATAAAATTGTGAGCACAGGTACAGCTGTAGCTTTTACATAGGAACAGGGGCTTAACAGATACACCAAACGAAGAAACTGATCAGATGATTAATAATGACATCCCTTTAAAAATAGGAAATGCAAGTGATTAATAATTCCCTTGGATATCCATGAATGAGATACTTCTGGGATTGGTTTAAATCACTAAAATTGCTTCGCTTCTACATGAAAATACACTTGCATGTCTGCTTTTTGGGTTAGTAGAAGTCCTCTTAAGACTCAATTCCATAACCCCTTACTCCTGCACATAGCTTTTACTTGTGTGAGTAATCCCCTTAATACTTCTAGGACTGTGCACAGTCGTAAGGTTTTGTAGAATCTTGCCTTTGGAGACCAGTATTTCATGTTGGCAGTTTGATGTTGGCTCATCTCCATTACTGTTACTTGTCTGTGCTCAACCTGCTTTCTAAATATATTTTATGATTTGTAACGTGGTTGAATACCAGTGAACTGTAGTATTAGAGAATATAAATAATGTGACAGGAAAAGATGTGTAATCCTGTATACATGTTATCTGATGCTAGCATACTACTCATTAGCTACTGTTATGTGTTTTGAATTGTAGCATTTTGGATCCAGCCATCAGTCTTTACTTGGGTAGAAACTCATTGTCAAGTGTGATGTATAGTATCAAATTTTATTTTCACCATATGTTTGTGCTACATATATGCCACAACTTCTGGTATTAAATGGCAAGAATTTACTCTCCTTTAGTAACTGTATGCTTTTAGAACTTACTTTATTTTCTGTAGAACCTTTAAAGACTTATCAGTTAGTTTCACTTAAAAATTTTAGGCACGTGGTATCTTGTGTTCACTCATTTTCCTAAAGAGAAGAGTTTAAAACACTTTATCAGTGTTGGAGAGACAGACATTATTAAGGTTCAGAAGTGTACTCGATAATAAACAATACTTATTTAAGAAAGAGAGGCCAAACCTCTCATTCTGTGTAACTGAAAGCGGCTTCTTATTGCTAAAGAATCAGGTTGCTAAAGCAAAATATATAAAAGAAATGTTGAAGTATTGCTTAAAGCTATGGTCCTCTCAATGGTGAGGTTTGGCTCTAGGAAAGCAGGAAAATTTATTTCAGAGCCAAAAATGACTTCTTTGGCTGTGACCAGGATTTCCTCTGCCCACCTCTGGGACCTGAAACTAGAAGTAGGAAAATCTGATTTTGGAGCCAAGTGTGACTTGTGTAGCTCAAGTCATAATTTACTGTTCTCACCTTGGGGACCTGAAAATAAAGAAACTCGCTATGAAATGTTGATAATGGGTGACTCTGAAGTGCAAGCATTAAGCTAACTTTCCCAGAGAGCATTTCTTCACTTCCACCTTTCCAGATGCTTTTGATCGTAGTACAGTAGAGTGTACTTAATCATGTAACAGCTCCGAGAACTTTACCAAAGTATAGAGGAAAGCATAGTCAAACTCTTTTACATCAGTAGATGTGCAAGGAAAATAAACTTGATAAGGCCAGGATTACTGTGTTACAGCATTACTCAAGGACTATAGCTGAGTTCGCCACTAATGGGAAGTATTTCCCATAGCTGCTATAGAGTGAATACGAACTAGCAATGGCAAACACTTTCTTTGTTGTTTCCAGTAACATAATTTCTGAAGCATGATGGAACACATCATTTCAATTACAGTGTTCTGGGTTATAGGTAACTTAATGATATAGAGAGTTTGCACCTATCTAGCTGAAGTTTCTTTCTCCTTTTTTGAGGGCTCCACAGAGATATTTATATCATTTCAGAATAATGGCATTTTTCCTAAAAGCTAAGTTAATTTCTAGTCCTTGTGGCAATTTTTAAACCTATATGGTTTTTCTCCATTAAAAGGAGAAAGAACCTTGTGCCAGAGAAGTGGTTGCTGAAATAATTCGTTTCTTGCATTCTATATTCTAGGAATATAAAAATTTCTAAGAAAATGATTGTTGTTTTGGATGCTTAACCTTAGTTGAGAAACGTACCACACACGGTAGGAATTTCGTCACAGCTTTGCATCACTTGACAAATATTTTCACTTCTTTTTCAAAATAAAGGATTGTTTTAAGATATGGGAAAATTGGTCCAGAAAGTCCCATTTCATGGGAAGGTCATTGTTGTGTTTAGTAGAATTTGAAAGTTCCCTGTGAAGTGAAGAAATTTTTGGAGAGATGTAGGACTGTTCTTTTATTGATGTGATTGTTTGAAGCAGGCTGAATGGTTCTGAGCAACTTTCCCCCAGCTTTCCAGTGAAACCTGACATTTGTTGTGAAAGCCTCAAGGCACAGCGTGTGCTGTCATCTTCTGGATGATTGAAATGTTTGTAAGTAGTGATCGATTGTTTGTTTGATTGATTGTCTGTGTCATGGCTGCCTAAACCTCAGCCACTTCGACTTTCTTCTTCATTCTATTACTGTCAGAAAATATAACAAATATAACGTGGGGAGCAGAATAGCATTTATGGAATTTTCACAGGGAAGGCAAGCATCATGGGGTATTATTTATTGAATGTTCCCTGAGAGGAAATACTGAATAGCGTAAAAGTGCAATATGTCTATGTATTTGTATATATAAATGCATACATACACACACACTTGTCCTTCTTCCATGTCCCACTTCAGATTCAATTTTGTTTTGTATTTTAATTGCAAAATAGCTTTTTGAATCAATCAAGGATGTAAATAAGAACTAAACTTACATCACTGAAATGTACAATGTTGTGCAGCAAGCCTCTAGATGTTCAATAGCAGTTACTGGGGCAATATACTTCTAAATTTTGGACAAAAGTGTACTTCTAGACTGTTCATCCAGCCTTGTTCTGGTCTTGCAGCACTACACTGTAAGTTATTGGAATCTGCTGTGATTTCTGCTTACTAAGGGGTAATGCAGTGTGCAGAATTGCATCGTAACCAGATGATTGGCTGGATATGCAGATCTCCATCACTTGATTTTTAGTTTCTTCTCCCCAGGGAGGAGAGGTGTAACTACCAAGAGGTGTAACTATTTGTGTGAGAGAAAAACCAAGCAATGCAGTAAATATATCATGGTGTGGCAATTTCTTCTACCAGTTTGAAGCAGTAAGAGATCTCAAAAGCCTTTTACTTCCTACTTTTTTTAGAAATGAGAATAGTTGTAAAAAGTCAAAGCCATCCACATCCAACAGAGGTTGTGTTAATTAAGAAAAAATATTGATGGGAGAGGCTTAATTTGTGGGAGTAGCTGTAAAATCCTATGGAATACAGCAGTCCTGTAGCTAAGAAAGGTAATATTTAAGTTCAACTTCACATGTGAGACTAGTGGATGGCATTTCTCTTCTACTGGTGCAAGGCTAATGTCAATATGTTGGCACAGATCACAGAATTCATCCCTAAATATACCCAGAAGTTAAGCCTTTGGATAAATAATACAGCAAATCAAAACTTTTCCTTTACGTTTAATAGTTTACTTTTCTGATCCATAAAATTTTTCCAAGTGATTTTCTTGTGTTTATCTTGTCCTTAGCAGGTAGTGTTGACCTTTAAGTTTTTACTTTACTGTCAAAGTATGTTGAAAGCTTTAAAAGTGAAGCTATCACCTTGGGGATTTGTAAGGATGACTGACACTTACCACTTCACCTCAGACACAGCAGCACTGAGCGTATGCAGCAGCGTTGGACCTCAGGGGAAGCTGTTTGATTTTTTTCACTTCTGCTTCACTGGAAATGGATTGAATTTTCTCTTCAGAGGAGAGTTTTGGTTGCATTAGATTTTAATCAAGTCACTTGTTCACAGTCCCTCAAAGCCTACAAGACTGAGATGAGTAGATGGGCCTGGGGTGAATGTGCTACAAGATTTGTCAAACCGTAGAACTTCCAGATCTCTGAGATGCCACATGGTGTAGTTAACAATACTAAAAGTGTTCAGCGGTTACAACATTACATAAGCTTCCCATCTCTCTAACGCTGGGATTAAGAGTGAGAATACTGGGGAAGCATTTAGTTGTAGAATACCTCTTGAGTTCAAAATAAGAGAAATACAGCCTTGCATGAGGTGGTGATGCTGTTGTTCTGCCCCAGATGTTGCGCTGTTTATATCTGACAAATGCCCAGTACCTTTTCGGGTGCACTGTTTAGTTGCAACAGCCTGTAAGATACAGCTAGTCAGAGATCTAGATCTGCAGTGATGTTGTTTCCTTACTTTATTCAGTATTATCTGAGGAAGGCAAATTTTTAAGGGTGCTTATAAATCTTCAGGCAGAGAAGTTCACCTGAACTACTGTTAAGCTTATGTGGCTCTGATGCAGGAGTTATTGATTGGAGTCACTGGTCTCTGCCACGGCAGCTGCCGGAGCAAAGGGTGGTGGGTACAGGGTTTGGCCTTGCAGTGCTTCATCTGCTCAAGAGATTCACAGGGTGGAGCTGTGTAACAGAGCATCCTGACGATAACTTAACAGTGCAAAGCATTGATCATGTCTCTACCTGATAACATCGTATTCACTGTATATATGGTATTGCTGTGCTCACAGTTTGGGGGTTTCATTGGTTTTTAAAGAAATGCAGTATTGGTGTGTGAAAGCAGAAGCGGACGTTATATGTGTGCCTGGTGGCCATCATTAGGCGTAGGAGATGGTTAGAATGGCCGTAATAAATTATTATCATATACAGAATCTGATTTGCTTAATTATAAGTAATAAGCATTTGCTTATTTCATTCTGTTTTGTATGTATTAACACTGCAGTTGGAATGTGTGGAGCATTTAAAGATAACCTCTTGCTGTAATATCTTTTTCCTGTGGGCTAATAAATCGAGACAATACTGCTTTTAGTAGGTCTACTGAGGAGTGAGCATATTTGAAGCATAGTTTATGACTCAGCCAGGTCTTTACACGTGCATTATTTAGTCTTAAATCTCACAGACGTTGTTACTGCTTTTGAAGTGAGGGAGGAAAAGTTAAACACTGCACTATTTAATGCTACTTCTATTTAAGGATTTTCAGATGTAAGAGAAAAGAAATTGGGTTTCATGTCTTACTTTCCTGCACTTACAAACTTTTACGATTACTTGGCATTCATCGGGAGGAAAGTAGATGGCAGGTATGTTCTGGAAGTATTCTAATTATTGCTATTTCAGGTGGAAGAGAGACTCTAACTGGACACAGGAGATTTTTAGGACGGTAAATTTGCTTAAAAACCATTTTTATGTCTTCTGGGGGGATGGAAGCAGGGAACGACCACGTGGTATTTTTTGCTTGTTTGTTTTTCAGGAGGTGGGGAATTAGTCGATTTTCATTCTAAACATGTCTTTGAAAGTTTTTTTGGATGATATGAGCAATGCTCTTTGTTTTCATTACCATTTTCCTCTCATAAAACGAGAGAAACAAGTCAGTGGAATGCCAGAACACATTTATATCCATTTTCTGATTTGTATTTCCTTGGAGGACAGCTGGAGGAGAGTGTTGGGGAGTGAGTTTACACCCGTGTGTGTACATGTACCTACCTACACATGTGTTCGTGCGCTGGCACAGTTCCAAGTTTATTTGCTTTTTCCTTTTAGCAGTTGCCTCTTTCTTTAACCTGAGCTGTCACAGCACTGCTAAGTGCTGATGTGAAGAGGAATGCAGGCTTAGATGAGTGCTTTGTCCCCCTGCTCACAACAGTGCCATTGTATTCATGAATTTCTGTCTTGTCTGTAGATTTCCGGGTAATCTGGTGTGTAGTCCCTCACAGTTACAAACCGGGGCTCATTTTTAATCCACTGGAATAAATAGGAGACAGTCAGGGATGTTTGTGAAGTGATGTCTTGTCAGGGAACAGGCCTGGCTTGTTAACTGCTAGGAACAGCTTAGGATTTTTTTGTTTATTTTTAGAAAGCAAAGTATCGCACTACATTTGGTTGAGTAAAGTAATGAATCTAAAGAAAACTCTTCAGACTTTGCCAGATGCAGTAAAACCAGACACAGTTTAGGTTTGCTGATTTATATCACACCAAGTAAGAAAATATATACTGTGGTTTAGCCTGTTTAACCTTTATATTGTGATACTGGCACTGATCAGTTGGTTTACAGTATTCTGATTACAAATGGTAAATGCCTCAGATTCATGTTCCCTAGTCCTGCTAGGCTTTCCCTATTATCTCTTGAGATCCAACATCCTGTTCTTTGGCTGAGAGAAAATGATTCTAGATGAGTGTTTGGACCATCTGCTGGGTTTATTGAAGTAAATTTTCTTAAAAAAGAATTAATTGTGTAGCAAAGTACATTTGTTTCTTTGTGGGTTGAATGCTTTCTCCTTAAAACTTCTTAACAGTTAAATTAGCATGTAGGATGCTGGGCAGACCTTTAGCTGAAGATATCTAATATGCATTGAAATAGTTTCATACTTTGTTATCTCAGTTTTAGTTATGACTGCAGAGCAAGGAGAACCTTTATATTTACAGAATGGGAAGAGCTCAGTTTAAAGGAGAAAATGGTGCTTTCATTTTACTTGTTCCAACCATTGATTTTTTTCTGCAGAAACAAATAGTTCATAATAGATGGATATTTGTATCCTTGCTGTTAAATACAGACATGTTTCTGTTAATTTGGAAGCAATGTGGTTCAGCCTGGCATGTTGCTAAAAAGGCATGCTACAGGCTTCTGCATGTGAACCTGGGGGCTATTTTGGGTCCTGGTTCTAGTTTTTGAACAACTTTTCTGAGCTTCATGCCATAAGGCAACTGATATAGTTCATCACAGTATAAATCCATCACAGTATAAATCACTTTATGTACTTGCGTATTGCTTGAATCCTGAATAACTCTGAGCTGTTTCATATGAAGCAATGTTACCACAGGTAACTTCTTTTGTGGTTTATCAAGCACTTAAACAACATTCATTATAGAAGGTTTTAATGTTGTCATCAACAAAAAACTTGTATTGCTGATTTTGATTGAAAGCCACACTTGAAAATTCTTCTGTTGTTGCAGAAACTGCCTCAAAATATTTTCCCAAGTAATTAAAAAAAAATTTGTTCATGGCATTTATTTTTTGATGCTTTTTCTCCCTTACTATTCCATAGTGAAAGATGTCGAACTAATTAGGCATTAAAAGAACGAGTGGTTAGCAGGTATAATGTTGTTAGACTTCAGTTAATGTGAATGTGACCATGACCTCCCAGATAGATCAAAGACTAATCTGTCTGACAGCTACAAGATGGCAGAGCTTGCCACAGGCCTTCTGCTGCTGCTTGCTGATGCCATTTGTCTGTAAAGCATGCCTGATAGCTAAGAGTATATTTTTAAGGATGAACAGGTAAAAGTAAAAGGCTGTCTTTTGACATTTTAACTAATCCCTTCTAGCCCGTGGTTTACTGCACATTTAGGATATTTGCTAGCAGGAGAGACTGGCTTTTTCACATATGTAACATGTCATTTTGAATTGGGCGTTGATTTGATGCCTGATAATGTAAGAGTTATACAATGAAATAGATTCTGATTGCATTAAAATGACATGCCCTGGCCTTTTACCTTTAGAAGACTTATAATGAAAACTGAACTCTCAGCAATGTAACTTGTCATCTCGTGCTGAGACACGATCGTTTAAGTGAGAAAACAGAATGTTTATTTTCTGTTAACCCTTTTTTAATGAAGGTAGAAAAGACAGGGTAGAGAATGACACGTTACACAGTTAGAGTATGGATTTCTGTATGATTTGAGAAATGAAATGTTTTACTGATGTGCAGTACAAGCAGTGCACATTTAAGTTAACATGTATGAAAAGAATGTAAAAGCAATGTGTTTTATTCACGTTACATTTTACAGGGTAATGCAGGATAGAGCAGATGATACTACTGGTTTGCTGCCTTCTGTTACTTCAGTGGTTTTATGCACGTAATGAAAAATGTCATTTTTATCTGTGTAAGACAGATGAGTAGGAATTCTGTTTGGAAGCGCTTGCTAGGAACGTAAGAAATGTGGTAATGCTGCATTTGTTACAATTGGCCAAAGCTAACAGAAAATCTTCAAAAGAGGAAATTGTTAGAAAATATACCAGGACTAGAAGACAAATGCAAAGAATGTACAGGAGTATATTATCATTGGTTATGTTTTAAAGGCTTCAATGAGATTTTCCGGCATCATACCCCATTTCAGATGGTGCAGAGTACCTTTTTGTTTCTCCAGATAGGATTTCCGTTTGTAGAAATGCACAGATGTGCTAAAGTTCCTTTTTAAGGAATGATTTTCATGTTCATAAAATGTTTGGAAGAAATCATCTTCCGTTTTGAAAGTTGCAAAGGAAACCTCACATGCCAGTCACTAAATTCTGAGTGACTGGAACAAATATTAAATCTGTGAAATCAAACTGAATTTACTTTCTGGCTGTAAAGATTGGATTTAGGAATTTGACAGGCAATTGAAAGGGCATAAGTACATAAAATAGAATTTCTTCTCCAAATACAACTTGAAAGTTACCTGTCAGAAGAGGTTAGAAGTCTGCTGTTTTCTCTCCTGAAGCGTGTCCTTTCACTTGTCAGTTTAGAAAGGTTAATACTGTACAAAAGAGCAAAGGAAAGACCCTTTTTGGCGTAGTTTTATGTTTGTTTATTCAAAAATAATAATCAAATTCATTTCTCCCCTCCCAGAAATAAGTCATTGTGATATAAGTTGGAACTGTGTATAATGTCCCAATACAAATTCTTGTTCAGATGCAGATCAGGCATTGTATGTGTAGTTGTCCATATGATTAGAAAGGAGAGGCTGAAGATTTCTTTTGCAGTTGATACCAGATCTGCTTTTGAAGCAGGTAGGAGAGCATTTTCAGAGCAAGAGGAGTGTGCTCTTCTCTGCCATATGCTGGCCCATGGGCCCGCAAACCTTAGCTGCTGCCTTCGCTTCACAATTAGCCAGGGAAATGTTTGTTTCCAAAGTGCAGAAGGTGATGCTAAGCTAGGAATTAGAGGTGGTGTTGCTGACGTCTGGTGTTTTGGCGAGGCCACTCTGTCTCTGAAGTACTCTCTTAGCTTTTGTAGAAGAAGGGGTTATATTTGCTTAACCCTCACTTGAGAAAAGTATGGTCTGGTACCATCAATAGATTAGGAGTCAGAGTTTGTGATAAAGGATAAAGATCTCCATTATATAATTTGCTTCCAGATAAACAAATACAACTGTGGTCTAGTATCTGGGTTTTCTGCCTGTGTGAAAGCTTATCCTGCTCTTGCTAGCACAGAGATTTGGATAAGTGTGTGGTTGTGTTATTCCATATAAATTATTGGAATAGATCACATGTTAAGAATAACTTTAGAAAGGTAAAAGCCGTAATTGTACACAAGATACAAAGTTGAAACACTGAAGCACGCTTTACATATTCACTTATTTAATGCATGTTTGCTTCTTTCCCCCTTTCAGAATATTTCCTTTTCAACATCATTATTAAAAACAATATTTCATTATTTCTTTCTTAGGTTGAATTAAAGAGGAAATACAATGACCAGCACAAAAATACGAGAGGCCTTTTACCAGGGAGTCAGTGGTATGAAATTCAAGCTTATAGGGCTCTGAACCAAGCCCTGGGAAGGTGAGATAAGCTGAACATAATTAAAAATATATGTATTTGTAGAAAAAATTTTTTGCAACACCTTTAGGGATTAATTCCTCACTGTTAACACAAACGGGATAGTTTGGGCCAAAATATTCATATTGCGAAAATCAAGTCTTCAGCTGTTCTGTACTGGCAATTGTCTGGTTTTCAGGTTGTTGTGCATTGGAACATTGTTATAATCCAGAGTTTTTGTTTTGTTTTACATTCAGAATCCACCTTCTTTTGGTTACAGATTTTACTGTTTGTAATCCAGATATACAGAAACAAAAGCATTTGCAGAGATAAATAGCTCTTGAGCGTCTAAACTAAATTAAAGTTCTTAGGTATTTTCAAATATACTGATTGTTCACACTCCTGGTGGGCTCAGAGCACTTGTTTAATGTTTAGCCTACAAGTATTTTTGAAAGGGAGAAGTAGCGGGGGTTTTCTCAGACCTTTGCAAAAGGTCAATTCAATTATCATGCTCACTGATCTCTTTCCTGGTTTAGAAGAAGAAGTATAGCTTACTTTCTCAAATGAAAACATCTCCCCCCACCTCCCTCCAGTCTTATTAACAGGATAGAATTAATTCATCCTTCTCCAACAAAATTTAGCATATACATAGATACCCGTAGCTGTCTGTCATCCATACTGGCATAGATGCCGTACTTCTGTGACAAATATATAGAGGTACAGACACAGATTTATATATAAAGAGAAGCATCAACTGGAAGACTCTTGTTATTTGAATTAGATGTTATTCAAACATAATGACATAAATGAAGGCTTAGAAAAAAACTGAGAGACGATTTTCTACACTAGTAAAATCTCACTGTAAATTCTTGTTGTTACAGGGCTGATTTCTTAGATTCCTCTTTGGAGAGTAAGAGCGTTAGTTAAAATTTGTTAACGAAAATCTAAGGACGTTGTGGAATGCTAATAGTAAGAAGTTGAAGTTTTGTCACTGTGAAATAAGTTTTAACTTAAATCTAGTTTACTAAAAATTGCTTATTGTATAATTTATAATTTGAATTAAATCATGCTGTGCTAAACTTAAAGGGAGAAAATAGACTTCCATTCTAACATAAATATATAAATTGTGTATAATACTCTTATACTAAACTCTGTCTAAACTGAGATATGGCAAAGGATGACAGTGTATGGTAACCATTTTCATAAAACTGGAGCAATCTACTAAGCTGAGACCGAGTTAATCAGTAGATGGGGAAGGTTCTTACTGCAAAGACGCCTGCAGGGAGAGAAGTGAGCAAAAGCATGATAGTCTTCAGTCTGGCACTTTTCTCTTAATTTAGTGCTGGTACATGATATGAAGTAACACCAGTCCATGAAATGAAATAGCAGCCTCTGGGAATAGAACAGATGGCGTGTATGGCCAGGTGACAATCATGCTATGAATTCCTTGCAGTTTGACTTTTTCCAAAAGTGTGGGATATATTTCCAGTGGGCATAATTCATTTAAACTATGCATTAAAAGACCATATATTAAAGCAATGAAAAAAAGAGAAGTTGGAAGAAATCTGTTTCTTAAAGATGCTTTGGTAGCTTTTCTTATCATGGAGAGACTTCAAATGTGAGTAAATAGTATTTCTTTGGAGAGCTAGCCTTGTCGCTGCCATTTTAAGACCTGACTCTGATACTCATGGGTTTATGTACATTTGTAAACATCATCTTCAAGTGTTATCCTCTTCTTATACAATGGGGATAAAAAACCTGAACTATTACTGGCAGATTCTTTTCTGTATTTCATTTGTTATCACTGTTCTTTAATAACTTTTTTTTTGGCAGGCAATATAGAAATCCATATAGTGTTAAACATAATATCAGTGTGTGTGAAATGACTGCTGGAGCAGTTCTGTAGGCCTCTAACAAGTGAATTATGAACTCAGTAGTGTCGCTCACAGCTTTGATCTGTAGCATTATTGATTTTATTCCTAAAGAGAGTTAGGAATAATGTGGTTTAGAAACAAAAAAGTGCATAGTTACTTCAAAAACTGCTTGCAGTTACATCACTCTATTTTCTCTCGTACTTTTATATGTTCTCCCATCATTATTTATGCAACCCAGCTAATAGTGGAAAAAAAAAGATGTGGTTTGATTCCCAGCTGAATATTTGTGGGGAGTATTTTCTTTTTCTAATGTATCTGTTTTCATATAGTAAATCAGGAACTGAAGGAAAATTATACTTCTGTGACTTCCATAACAATTTTGGTGCAAGACAGCAGGAAAGCACTTCCAGTATATTTTTGTATATTCTAGCCAACTCATTGCAATCCCCACAGCTTTTAACAAATGTACTGTAATTATATATACACTCTTTTTTTGTTGCTCACTTATAGGTGTATAAGACATAGGAATGACTGGGGTGCTCTTATTTTAGTTGATGACCGCTTCCGGAATAACCCTAATAAGTACATAACTGGTAAGCTGTAAGCATCTTTGTATTTGTTCCTAATATTGACAAATAGTGAAAAATCCAGATTACAGAAGTATGGTTATAGAAATACAGGTGAGTAGGAAAAGTCAAAAAGAAATAGATCCATTGAACACAAAATTGTGCAGTTGAAACTGAAAACTCTAAACCCGTATCCTGGTGTTTGCTAGTTCATTAAACCCACTGAAACATGTTGATAGCAATGTTCAGTTGATTTAATTTCTTTTCCCTTTTGGATATACAGATAATGGCATAGAAATTTCAATGTGCAGGATTTAAGAATTCATTCTTAAAATAGGACCTATGAAAACACTTAAGGACTCTCAGTCTTTGCATATTAAATATATATAATGTAGGTATACATATGTGTGCATGTATATACATGTATGTATTAAGAAATAGTTACTAGATTTTTGTTTGGACATGGGATCAGTGTCCAGTGGATGTATGCTTTCTACCTATAGGGAGCTTTCATGACCAGGGTTAGCAGTCTGAATTTGGCCTTCTGGCTTTTTCGGTAAGAACAGGTAATGGTTGTGCCATTTGGAACCACCAAATACTCAATACAGAAAAAGTATTTTCTGTTTGTAGTTTTATATTGGCTAGAAATAAAGGCAGATAAAATAAAACAGGTCATGCACACTACCTGAATAAAGAAATAATAATACAAAGAATTGCCTAAGAATGCATTATGTATCTTCTTGCCCTGTTAAGAAGAGATGGGCAAAAAGATGATGTAAGCAGATAATGTTACAGTCTAGTCAGCAGATGGAGCTCAGCTGCTGTAGTACAAGTCAAACTGCTTTTCTGACATGTCTGTACTAAAACCACATTGAAGTTATCTAAGGAAACAGAAGTAACTCATATAGTAATACAAATAATCTAGATGTTCAAGCCTGGGTAAGATTAGTGCTTTAATACTTTTTCTAAAAAGTAAAACTTCGCAGAAAAATCAAGTTCTGTCTTGGATTTGTTGTTTGTTGCGTCGAGTAATTGCTATTAAAAGAATATCTAAATGGATTTAAAACCTCTTTTTAAAAACCACGGAAGTTACTTTTTACTTCACTCTTGTGTGTTCCAGCACCATCTAAACAGTTATTATATTTGAGACATCTGGTATTTGAGAAACTTTTGTTATGTAAGAGCATATTGTATTATGTATCAGCTATTAGGCAGTGTGATTCTTTCTGAATATCCAAGTTACTGTTCCTTCACCTGAAATAAAGTTGTAAAAGCTCCATTATATTCTAATTTTTGTCAGACCCCATCAGTATGATAATGAATAGCTGTGCGCTATGTAAGTTGCTTTTTAATAATTCATGATAACAAGCAAAATTAACAGAATATAATGAAGTTTTTGCAATGCAGCAGTTTGAACTTAAAGTATTAGTGAAAAAGGTAAAGGGTTTTTAATAAAAAAGAATGATAGTATTACCCATAAAGTACTACCATTGATTAAATCAAGTTCCCAGCCCTGGAAAGGAAGACATGCATTATCTTACTTTCATGAGTAACTTAGTGAAATCTACGAATCTGTCTATACATACATAGAAGTATTTGCGGTATTAGGGTACTGAGATGAAATACCTGGTATAGATGATGTAGTTTTGTAGTAACAATTTATTTTTTATTTTCTTAGGATTATCTAAATGGATTCGTCAACAAATCCAGCACCATGAAAATTTTAGTAGCGCACTTGAATCCTTGCGTGCATTTGCTGTAAGGAATCAGAAGAGCACTGATGGTTCACCAGAGTGCAGCGGTGAATCTCTCTGTGTACCTTCCAGCTCAAAAGACCTGTCTCAATCCTCTCAGCAGGAGGTGGCTATTCATCTGTCACCAGGTGTTCCTGCTAAAAGTGAGGAGCAAAACTTGGTTTCAGAAATCAATTTTGCTACAACCGTCAGCTCACTTAGCCCTACAGCATCGGATCAGCCAAGTAGCATCATGGCAACAGTGAAACAAAGTATGTTCATTTCCTATGGAAAAAAACTCGTTAACAATTTGAAATGTGAAGTTGCATCCTTTTGATTTTGGAAGAAACAAATGTTTTTTGAAATTACAGAATGTTGTGGTGCAAAATGATAAGTATTCACAAATGTGTATGAGCTGTGCTCAACAGACTGAAATTAATTGTCATTCCATCTGGTTGTCTTAAAACAGTTGGTAATGTTTTATAGATCTATAGTACACTCAAAAATATTTTCACTTAAGTTTCTTTCTCCATTGAAAACTATTAAGATAATTTAAAATATATTTAAAACACAGAGATTAGCATTATTGTAAGGTGTGTGCCTTGGTTCAAGCTCCATCAGTTGTTTAGACATTGCTGTGAGACACCTTTCTTCTGGTACCAGCTCTACAAGTAAATATCTGTTTATTCCTAAATTTTAGGAAAGCTTATGGCTCATTCCAGGCAAGAAAGAATAACATAAATTCTGTTAAATAACTGAAGAACACAATAATAAAATAAATTTACAAATTTAAAATCCAATCATACTTTATTCTAGCTTTACATACGCCAGTTAATCTGTTGATTTAGTTATGATAGTTCATGTGCAGAGATAGTTGTAACATCTGGGCTTTTGTTTGTATTGGATCTGAATGAGTATTTATAAAAAACCTGTAAACCTAGTATAACAGTGGCAATTTCGATGTGCTAAATATGCTGTAAATCAGCAGGGGAAGGCATATACAATTAATTAATGTTTGTGATTTTCACAGGTGGCCAGAAAATTGCTGTTGAGAGTCATTCTCACCATGTAACACCAAGAGCGAAACATATGGACTGCACACCCCAAATGCCAGCAAATAAAACTGACAGAGAAGAAAAGAAGGGTTGGACTAATGCTGATATTACGAAAGAACATTGCTGCTTTAAACCACTGACTTCAACACCTTTGCCTGTAGCCAAGAACTGTGTGTCCACAGCTACTAGCAAACAGAAGAATGTGAAAAGGGTTAGTGAAGTTATTGATGGTGTAAATCAATGCCAGTTATCATTAATTTCAGAACATGAGCCAAGTGTATCAGAATCATGTTTGGAAACAACTGATTTTTCAATTACAAATGCTGAGCCTTCACTTGCTGAAAAGCATCCTGATAAGCTACAGCTTCAAGTTGGGCCCTGCAGTGAGTTTCCTTCAGCAGGAGGGAAATCTGAACTTTCAGTGTTAAACGTAGCTGCAGAAGCTGAAGATGAGGATGACAGCATCTATTTCACACCAGAACTTTACGATGGTGATGAGGTAGAATCTGAGGAACAGAATATCAGACCACCAGTTCCAACCTGTAATACAAGTGAGAATCGGATTGAATGTGGCAACTCTGCAGTCACTGATGATCTTTTTGCAATCAACACCTCAGAAACACTAAGTGTGACTAAGAAAATGGTTGATGATAATGATGGGAGAAACACAAGTTTACATGGAATAATGCAAAATGAGGGGAACGAGAATAGTGCAGTTAATAATGTAGAGATGAGTAGTGAAACAGAAGCAAAGCAGATAGCACCTCAAGAGATGGACACCAAAACCCGGAAAATCAGTCTTTCCAGATCACGCAATAAAGGTGTGTCATCTTTTCCATTGAACAGTCCCAGCACATAGTGACAGCTGCTGTAGGAAACTTAGTGAGCAGCCTTTACAATGTGGCCTCACTACAGAGCTGTGATGGCTTTCCTACTGCTCCTCTCATACGTGCTATTCTCAGACTCAGATTTTCATTATACTTTTCCCTTTTTCACTGTTGAAGTTATTCAACATGCAGATCTCTATAAATATAATTAAGATATTTCATCCTAACTGTGTGGCAAAAGGGCATCATGAGTGGAAATTTGAAATAGAAGCCCAAGTAGCATTTGACTTGTAATTATAGGCTAAAGAGGTTTGTCTATTACAGGTTTAATTAATCCCCCATTAAATACAATCAAACAATTAGGGTTTCTCCAAAAGCACCCGTATAATCAAATTATGGGTTTCTGCATTTGTCAGGGCTTTTTTCTTTTTTCAAGAAGAAGAACAAGGTCTTTGCTGATCAAGTTATCTGATAGACTGAGCCTAAATATTGAAATAGATGTACTCTTCGGTACTGTGTTTCCCTCAATTTTCTTTTGCCGAAAAGTCTCAGAAGCTGTGCAGTAGTAGCAGTATCTGAACACTCTGATGTGATGATGGTGAGAGGCTCCTTCAGAGGTCTTTGTTTTGTTTCAGAAGTTCAGGTTTCTTTCAAAATTTTCTTTTATGAGATCCAATTTCTTTTGGTCAAATTATGTATTCATATCAAAACGTGTACTTATTTGTATGTCCTGCGGATATGCAATCTATACCAATGTAAATGTGTACATAAAGGTCTTTAAATATCCCTTAGTCTATTTTTTATTTTAAGTAGCTTAAACATTTCTCTCATTTATTGCAGTCAAACTAGCCAGGATTTTGCTGTAATAAAACATACTACACCTGATTTTTTAATAAAGGGTTGTTCATTTCCATCACATATTGGATATGCATCTTCATACTATATATGAAGATGCAGGATTCTTACAGTCTTAAGTTTGGTTCATAGGTATTCATGTATTTTGGCCAATTGTTAAGTGGTCATTTTCAATAGTTCATCTAAATAATGTTCTGAGTCACAGCTGTGCATGTGTTCCTTTCAATAGGAATTTAAATAGTATCCTTTCTTTGCACAATAAGTGCATCTTTATAAGATTAGATACTCTGCAAGAACAACGGGAATACTGTTGAATTTCTTTAACAAGACTTATCTTGCAATACTTAGTATAAGGCGTTGGGTTAAGCTTTTTATTATATTGATTCCACATAAGGACCGTGTTCCCTTGGTTTAGGTTTCCTGGTATTCATTTAATCATTGGATGCTGATGGTTTTGAGCTAGTTGATAGGGCAGAAGTGAGCCCTAATGTTGAGAGCACTTTAAACATATGACACATCTAAAGATAAAAATACTTAATTTGGATCTAAGTAATTGATTACATATCAAGACTCAGTAGGGTGGACACAGTTCTGTTTGTAACTGGCTCTGGACTTGAATTGTCTCATATCCCACAGCAAATGCTGAGGCAGCCTGTGGCAGGTGGCTTTGCTGATCAACTTGATCCTCATGAGTCTCTAATAGCTTGGTTTTCTTGAAACAAGTCTTCTATCCCAAACCACTTTTTATGTTTATGTGTATCTAACTAGATAATAGAAATCACTTAAGCTTTGTGGCTTGTCTGCTCATCTCATAGACCACTGTCTCTTATTTATCCTTCAGAAGATTTGTCTGTCTTTAAATCTGTAACATTAAAAAAAAGAAAATCCATCTTCCTTTCCTTATCTGGAGCAGATTGTTCCTTTCTTGATCTTGTGTTGCATCTTACTTTGACTAGAAATCCTTTAAGACATGGCCTTCTTCAAGTCAAATACTTTGCATTTATTTACAGTGTCTGCATGTTATATAAAATTATTCCTTTACCATTGTTTTTTAAAGCATGTATTGAAGTATCAGTATTTGGCCTACTAGATACTAGATTTTTCTACTATTTTACTAGATACTGGATTTTCCAGAAGTTCACTAAACTCAAATCCTGACCATAGCAGTGTTGCTTCAGGCAACTGATGGATAATAGTCTTTATGTTACTGCTGGGTGTTGGGGTGGTGAGGGATGGACAGTTTCTTTTGGTGTAAAGGCTATGTATATTCAGTATTAGCTTGTCTTTATACCTAACTATGGTATTTAATATGTTGGAGGTAAGAATGTCCTTTATTTCTATAGTTAATATTTTTATGGTGATTCCCAGTATTGAATTAAACTGCCAGCCTGCAAATAGTGGGGAAGTCAGTGTACCAACTTTCCTAGAACAATTTGGACTTCCCAAATCTATAAAAGCTAAATTCTTGACAGTTCCTCTCATACTTTGATATTATAGTTACATGTGACCTCTTCTGTCCAAAATAATCATAAAATCTTGGATTTATTAAAGGATTGAAAATTCAGAGGCAACTCAGACGAAGAAAAGCTGCAGTTAGGCACAGTTGCTACACCTGTGAAAGAAAGGTACCATGCAGATAGAATACAATACCATTTTAAGTGACTGCTGTTCAATGTTAAGGTGCAAGGGAAATAAGAATTATTTATTATGTAATCTTTGAAATAATACAGATAAAATAGTTTATTCATGGTCTGTGTGGTTTGCTCTAGATCTTTACGATTTACGTGCTCAATAGATACCTCTGTTTCTCATGGGAAATAAAAAGGCTGAGTGTTTTCAAGTCCTGTTAACACTGGTAGAAAATGCAGATATGGACTGCCTGCAGAGTCCAGCTCCTTACTCATCACAGATGTGATTCCCCTTTCAATATAAGCAGTGCTTCTGATTTCTGGTTAATATGTAACTTATAGGGCATGATTTGCAAAGTGTAAGAACATAATCACACTACAACTCAAGGAGGGCTGGGCACCTATCACCTTAGGCTCCTTTGCAAAACTCCAAACTAAATCTTTGATAGCCTGGAGCTTTATAGACTATAAAATGCCTCATATTTTATATGAAAGTATTTCTGTTTAAGTTAGGTTAAGTGTTTTTGGTATGGTGGGTATTTTAATTATTTGCTAGTATAAATTATAAGCATTGATTCAAATAGATTTATTTGGGTATTTCAAGTTGAAGCAGTTTTGATACATTTCTTTGTGTTTATGTTTAAGTGCTTCAATCTGCATAGTTACTATATGCAAACCAGTATTTGCATGAATTTGTATATTGTCTTATTAGAAGGAAACACCTCACCAGCCTTGCAAGAAAGGACTTTATTGTATTGTCTGTGGAGCTGAAATACTGCCAAAAGCAGAGGGTAAGATCTCTGTAACTGGTCGTTTATTTCAGGTTGGGAATGATGGGATTTTTAATCCATCTTTTTACTTCTGCACTTTTGATACTGGAAGGAAATTTTAGAATAATTGGTGAATTTCTCCAATGGGTATGGGAACTGGATCAATGGGATATTAGAAATGCACTGGAGACTTGCAGAAAATCTTTGCAGGGGCAGAAAGAGGGACTAGTCCCAATATCACAACTATTTTTACTTGGCATTTCAGTGGAAATAAGTTACTGTTACTTATTTCAGTGAAAATAAGTTACCCTCATGACGTATTTCTGTTGCCTGATTCAGTGTCCTGATATAGTGACCTATCTTGAAGTACAATGGGAGTCTGACTGGTATTAAAGAGTTAACTGAAGGCAACTGCTCCTGGCATTATGGAAGGCTGAAAGAAATGATTTGTAACATAGTGGCCCATTCATTGGGAAATGTTCCTTCTAAGGATTAGGTGTTAATTTGCTACCAGTTGCTGTGAGAAGTTTGGTAATGTCTTGGCACCATAGCTCTGTGAATCTAATACACGTCTTAATGAAACTATCAAAAGTTTTACTGAAAAACTCTATGTTCACACTGTTGTTCTTCGATACATAACCTACCTTGTATTAATTTAGTTTGGGTTTTAGTCCTCTGTTGACCTATTGTACAAAATGAGGGTTAGATGTTCTTGGAAGTTGTCTCTATGGTTTTGTGAGGCACTCTAATTTAGGAAGGTCTAAAAGCTGATAATGATAGTAACAACTCTGCTACTTTTAAAAATGCACTCTATCTTCAGGCTACTGTGCCATGCGAGGTAAGGACCTAATTGCAAAATGTTCTCATCAATTACATGCAGAAACAACTAGATATAGATGCTTAATGCACTTAACATATAACCCATTGTTCTCCAGGAGAATTTAGTGAGGATTTAACTGGTCCTAGGTTTTACAGATCTCAAGGTAAGACATTTGCTTTTGAGTGCCTTGCAAGTAAGTACATCTCAAGACCTTGAAAGAAAGCTGGAATTTTTAAGTGGTGTTAGAAATGATATGGAGGTTGAGATGAAGAGAACTGTGTGTTAGACACAGAGCAGAGACCTGTTTGTTGTGCAGTCTTGTTTATGGCAGCCCTTACGTTATGAGGCACTTGAAGATCTCCTGTCCTTTTAAGGTCCCTTTTACTGCCCCAAAAGCTCATAAAGTGATGAAACAAGCATGGAAGTGGTAGGAAAGAAATGACAGTAACCGAAAAAGAAAAAAAAAATATGTCCCAAATAACCTTCTCAAGTCATCCTCTTCATGCATAAAGTGAGGAAAGCCAGGCTTGGTAGGCTGGAACCGTGTGGCAGTGACTCATGACCCCATTGTGTGATATAGCCAAGCTGGAGATCAGGTTAAAGCTAGACCAGACATTATCTGGATCAGATGAAATCAGACAAAAAGAAAGGCCAAGTCTTCTCTTTCACAAGCCAGACCTGAGCCCAAGGGGGTATGAGAGATACCCATATTGATTCTGGAGCTATTAAAGTTACATACCAGCTAGCAAAGTCCATGTTGCCATAGGGGTAAAGGAAGGCCCAGGTGATGGAGGCCACTTGTTGCCTCTCTGTTTTCACACAGCAGCCATAATGCATCTCCTTTAAGACTTTTATAATCTTACCAGTGACTTTAATTCATTTCCTTAACATTAATCTATAAGCATCATCATATCTTTGCCATATGGTATGTAATTTGCAAAATGGAAGCACTATGAAATTAAATTAAAGCATTCTTTAATGCCTACAGTTACCAAGGTATCCACTGTCAATTGGAATTTTTATGGTGTTTAAACTGAATTTCAGATGTCAGTTGATTGAGGAAAGTTAAAAAATCTACCACAGTTTGAAAAAAATGAAAAATAAATGACTTTATTCAAAGTGGATGCAAGCGCACTGGTCAGTTTGGGTGTCATAACAAGGGGAAAATTATCTGCTGAAAAGGAAATTTTTGGACATGTTAAAAAATTTAAATAAGGCCTTCTTCCAAAGTCCATTTACGTCCATAGAAGTCTTTTCACTGACTTCAGTGGGTATTGGATCAGGGCCTAAATTACCATCTTGTAAATGTGGAAAGTTTGCAGTGCATTCAACAGTACTGTATTCAAAAGCATGTGGATATATAAGTCTTACACCCCACTTTTTAAATTATAGGAATTTTGAGAAAAGCTTGCTGCAGTAATATTGAACTGAAAATAATCTGGAAACTCTTCAGAAATACTAATACAAGAAGTAAAGAATCCATTAATAATTGTATGTGTGAACTAGATGCCCATTCAGAAGATGATAATATGATGTTGATCATCTCAGATGCTGCAAGCCTTAGTCATCTGAAAGAAACTTTGGCGGTTTATCAGATGCCAGTGAAAAGTGAAGGTAAATCTTACTGATTACTGATAAATACCACCTAACATTTGTCAAGTCCTTTAGCTTTAACTTTACAACACGTTGGTTTCTTTCGTTTTCTGCAGAAGCTTTTGATTTTAGTAATGTGTTTTTACCTCTTGATTTGTGAAATCTCCTATGGAGTGGACCAGTGTGAGTGTCTTGCCCCGGTACTTCTTAATCTCCAAAGTAGCACCATAGAGGTTTTGCAGATATTTTTAATGGAAAGCCTTTTTAAGCCAAGAGAAATATGTGAGCTTTCAAAAGGACTATAACCTGTAAATTGTTATATAGAGTGTTCAAAGCTGTTCTAAAGCTTTGTTATAATTGTTTCCTCATTAGGAAATTTCCTCCTTGTAAGGGGCATTGAATACCATGTTACAAATCATGCATTCTACCTGTTTACCTTTCCTGAGTGTGATTGCTGCAAAGACTGTTCTTGTCATAAAGTCTTGGTATTGACTTTTGCCCACCTTTTGATCAATAATTCTGGCATTATTTTTTCATGTGATCTTCATCTCTTAGCTTCACTACGTCTTTGTTGATGAAATATTTTGTCTAACAGTGCTTTGTTGCCGCAGTGTGGCAGTTGAATCTGAATTATTCTGTAACTTCCACACCTTTGCATTGCTCCTACTTAAACTTCTATAAGTTTGAAGGAAGTCCGATATCCAACCATTCTTTACTGGATATGAATGAAATGCTCTGGGCATTTGCTTTCTCCTTCAAGAACATCATTCCTTTTCATAAGTTGTTGAACATTTTGCTTCTTAAAGCAAATTATATTTTTTCTTACATGAAAATATCAGATCTGTCAATGATCTGGTATTTTTGTGTCCTCCCTCCAAGGGTTGTGAATGTTTTGAAAATCCCAGGAAAGCTTTGAAAGGTGAAATGAGCGTAGAAGTGATACTACCATGCTGCAGTAGAAGCTTACAGTCCAAGGCACAGCATTTGGCTAGAAAGAAGATAAACAGCAAAACCATGTGGGTCAGTGGGTTTTTTCAGGAGTCTGGAAATACAGAAGTTGGCAAATCGGGTATTGACAGTGGTACTTGGCCAAGAAAATATATACACTTATTTTCTCTTAACTGGTGCATTTGCAGGACTTTTACAGCCCTTGCCTTTGGCCTTTTAGGAAGTTGATGGTAAGATTTTTCCTTTGAGTTGCTGTCTTGTTCAGCCATCACACTGAGAGAGAGAATTGGTTGATACATAAAAGGAGTGCCACACACAATTACTGTTGACTGGAAGCAAGCAAAACTCCACTGAGATCTGCTGAGCTTTGCATGTTTAACACTGAGGATGCATACCAGTTTACCCTCCACTTCAAATTTCTCATGTCCTTATGTAGTATTCTGATCAGAAAGAAAAGATAAGGATAATGAGATAATGAGAACAGAATCATTTACATATCTTACAACAAATTACAATCCATTAATTGGAGGCATATACCCTGCTGGTATATGGAGGCATATACCAGTGGCTTAAGGAGGGCTCTGCAGAAGTAATATGTTCAATATGAAATGATTCCAGGTGTCAGGACATGAACGTGTAATCCTTTAGCAGCATTCAGGTGACAGAGACCAGAAGTACGGTACTTACTTTTGTTCATATGTGGGCAATTCTGGTGTTAGGATGGCATAGTTAATAATAGGTGGAGTTTGGAACAAGGACTCTAATTTAGAAGTTGCTAGGTCTGTAGAGGTTGGTAAGCGTTCCTTACCATGTTACTTTCTTGGTAAATAAGAACATTACATTTTGAAATGTGAAGTGCAACTTGTGATCTTTTATCTGTTTAAAATATCTCTTGATGCCTATATAAAGTACTTTTTCTTTCCTTTTGAAAGACTTGAATGCCAGTTTATCTTTAAATGCTGTTTGGAATCAGAAGGAATATTCTCTGACAAGTTACTTACAATGCAGGAGCTGTGTCATTCAGTCAATTTCTCCATGTCCTTTGATAGGAGCTGAGGTTATTCATTTCAATAATAAAGTACAGTCTTGGGTAAGTCAAATTAGTTTACTTTGTGCATTAAAATGATTACTGAATTATTTGTATATTAAATATTAAAATACTATTTCCTTAAAAGCTAGAATGAAAATTTTATTTTATCTATATGAATTGTGTGTGATTCATCTAATTTCTACCACAGAGATTTGAAATTATAGTTAAGAGCTGAGTTCAGGTCACTTAATGTATTTGTAGTTGTCTGTACCTAATTTGATGCAATGCAATTGAAAGGGATAGGAAAGTAGGCAGCAGCTATCCATGTCTTTGATGAAAGGAATACCAGAACAATGCATATTTACACAGAT
The DNA here is from genome assembly GCA_026283785.1 of Coracopsis vasa. Lineage (NCBI taxonomy): Eukaryota > Metazoa > Chordata > Aves > Psittaciformes > Psittacidae > Coracopsis > Coracopsis vasa. Next base: position 51,738 of record JANHGB010049336.1, read on the forward strand.
TATATAGTCAGACTTGAACTTTCAGACATGTAGTTTTATATTATTTCTGGCACTAAGAAAATATTAATCAGATCCTGATGGATGAACATGGACAAGGTCTAAAGGAGTCAACAGCAAGAAATTTATTTGTAGGTATTGTATTTCCAACAATTTTTGCAAATTAAATCCTTGATTGAACTCTTTGAAAGCTATGTGTATTTTTACCGTACTCTTAGTAATTCCTTAGTTTTAGATATAGACAGAGGGTGAGGCTCCATCCTGAATGAGCTGTGCAGGTAACCTTAGGACACCTATGCCTTTCCTTAATTTTCCCTCATTTGTACTGTGGATATAAATATAACTGAATTTAATCAGATTTTTGAGACTAAAACTTTGCCAAAAAGTGAGTAAGATCCTTAAGTTTTGGACTGTGTCCATCATTATCCACTGTACAAGCTATTTGAAATGCACTATATGACAGTGTGATGATAGGACAGAGTTTATGAAGCATTAATTGCCATGAAAGGTGGATTTTCAAACACTATTACTAAGATTTCATGGTATTCTAGCATTCATTTTGTATCAAAGACAATGAAATATTGAGTGAATTTATACTGAAAGAATAGGAAATAATAGGATCTTCTGAGGTATAATGAAATTATTTGTTTTATCTTCTTAACAGTCTTTTTCTGTACATTTAAAATAAGGGGCTCTGTAACACTGCCAGGAAATCAGCAGCACTGTGTTCCACTTCTTTGTTGCTTCCCATGGCTGACTGTGCAAACCAAACACTCATCAGTTTGATTCATACTGCTTGGCTAGGTAGGCAGTTGGAAGAGTGGGCTGGCTGTCTTTCATCCCAGGTGCATCAGACAGAAATGTGTAATCAGCTGGTATTGGGTTTAAAGCATTGTGCTTTTATTAGTGTAAAACAAACAAGTGTTATGTTCTTAGCCTACTTGTAGATTTAACTTCTGCTGTTTCTTAAAGCTAGAAAGACACTGTTAATTGTTTCAGGTTTCCTGAAGAAGTGTCTTCCTTTCCTATTCTTTTCTTATATTCTGTTTCTATCCACTAGGAAGAAATCTCAGTAAACTTCTAGGCCTGGGAGAGCAATGAGGCAACAAGGCCACATCTGGCTTTGGAGAGCAGTTCTGAAAGCTAATGGCTTTCAGTAGAGATATCTAATCTGTTAATGCATGTCTGTTTCAAAGACAGGCTTGGGGAAAAACATATCCCATCATCTTAAATAGACCCTTGAAACAATTGTCAGAACTGGCATCTTTGATTCAGATCTGTTGCAAACTGTGTGACTTATGTCTAGATTAATATGCCAGATGACTTGAATGTAAGAGTTGTGGGGATGAGGAAGGAAGCTACTATTATTTTGTGTGTGTGTGTGTGTGAAGATAATGTTACTTACGTAGGAAGGTAGAATGGACTGAGGAATGATGGTGGAAGTAAATACAGCTTTAATCTTATCACCTCCTTGCTTTAAATCAAACGGCTGTTGTTTTCTTATAATTGGGAATATATGAATGCAAATGAAGAGATATAGAATGAATCAAAGGAGTTTAAAGTTATGATTTATTATATGCTATCATATATCAGAGCAAACACATATGCATTAAAGTGAAGAAGCTGTGATTAAGTCAGTTTTAGCTCCCAGTTACGTTCTTGAATACAAGATCCTGCTGTTGTTGAGCAATATATTTGTAGAGATAAAATCAGCATTGTAGTTTATAGTGCTGCCTACCCTGTATTAAATCATGTACACTGTCATAAGGTATCATATGTCATCTTAAATTACTTCGTGTCATGTGCTGTCTGTAAATCAAGTACAGTTGGTTCTGGAAGGCAAGGAATTGTTCCTTTAATAGAAATCATATTGCTATAGCAAAGCAAGCTTAAAATAGAACCATTGGATTTAAGATCTGTAATTTACTTCTAGATTTGGTAATCATTTAAAGAGGTAACACTATTTTCATGACTGAATTGTAAGGTAAGATTAACAAATAACATTTTGTAAATACACTTTAACATACTTTTTATCAATTATGCATTTAGATGAAAAATTAGGGTTTTTCATTTACATTTTTATAAATTCAATTACATCATGTAGTGTGTTGGCCACTGACCTAGAAACCTCCATTAACATATTCAGACTTGGTGAAATTGGTGGCATATAAACTAGTATTATTTTTTATATTCCTTAAAATACTCTGAATAATTTTATAATCCTGTTTGCAGTCATTTTGGTGAAATGGTAACCGCTTTAGAGAAGAGACTACTTGGCTACTCAGAGAAAATGTTTTGGTACCATAAACATAGAGGACTGGGGGTGCTTTAAGATCTAGCTCAGCTGATGTAATAAATTGTCTTTCAGATGTTAAAAGGTGAACGAAACTGACAATTAAATTTTTAAACTTATTAAGGAGTTGTTGCTAGAACTGATTAGACAGTCAGCTGTTGAGACTGTAGCTTTTATATAACAGGATATTGTTTTGCTCATCATGTTACCACATTTGGCAAACTTTTATCTTAATGCGCCTATCGGGAATACCAGTCTGACCTCAATCTGAGTAAAGCCTTAATAGTCGACGTGAGGGATGCTTGCAGGAGGTGGCACGGTCATTCTCGCAGACTGTATATTTGTTATCGCATGTTAATCAGATTCATCATTCTGTTTAATAAAGATTTCATCTGCCACGCGAATGCATAATCGGCTATGTCTGAGTGACCGTCTTTTGTCTTGAGCAGATTGCTAAAACTGTATTAAGCATCATTAGACAAAAATGACGACCTTATTAATTTGTCCTTTATGTGTTTTCCAGCAGATTGGACCTCATTATTATGCAAACACAGTACACAGAGCGGCACCAGAAGTAGCTCATTAATGTTTCTTTCCCTTAGTAGGTAACAGATTATTATTGTGAAGTGTGCATGAAATAATTGCTAATTATGTGCCTGAAATTGTACAGTGATTGTCTGTCTAGATTTTTTTGATATGGTCTAAGAGCACTGTAGAAGGCCATCAGGAGTTCCAGGTTAACAGTACCAAAGTAAGGAAACCAGAGGAAGTGAATCACAAACCATGCATTTTATCACACATTTTCCTGCCTGTAAAGAGTAAGTAGGACAGCTATGGATTGCTTTGTAGTTACCTCTCACTACGGTTCTTATTGTGAAAGAAATTACTCTCAGCTGGCAAATAATTTAATAGATATGTCCATTAAGGAATAGATGCAGGCAACTTTCAACTGTGGGCTTCTAGTAAAAATCCTGTAGATTCTGAAATGGTAATTCTTGAGTTAATGTGGGTTCCTTATTTAAACACCACTAAAATCTTACATATTTGCAAATACTGTTCTTTCTACCACGTGTTTTCCCAGCTACATTTGTGTTTCTTACAGGCTCTATATTCAGTATAATTCTCCTTAAGATTTGTAAGCGTGATAGAAATTACATGTTAGGATTTGGCATTCATCTGTAGCTTGACAACTTTGTGCTAAGGGTGTAATTGGTTTAAGCTGGTAGCGCTTCATACTTATCCATGGCGCATCTTCTGTAATCTGTCTGCCACTGTGGCTGATAAGACTTGGCCACAACTGAAGTTTTTGCAGTGCTAGAAATAAAATCCTGATCCATTAAGGGTTTGCATGGATTTAGCTTTATAATCTGGTTTAGAAATTGTGAGTGGTCAGATCTTGGATACAAGCTGTGCTGTCGAAAAGATGCCGTGAAAACCATTACATCAGCTTAAATTTTCTTAGCCTTACTTTTGTTGACAGTATAACCTAAACGATATAGCGACTATTTCTCAAGAAAAGTATTTGTGAGTGGCAATTGTTTATTATATATTAGCATTGAAACAGATACCTTTGAGAATTAGGAGGAGAATAACATTCATATAAGGTCCCCTTCAACCCAAACCCTTCTATGATTCTATCTGACATTACTTACATCAGGCAATTTTAGAGTCTAACTGCATTTGGTTGGTGTTAAATAGTTCCTTATGTCAGCTAATACCATCATTTAAATATGGTGGTGGCTTCATAAAATGCGAGTTAAAATACTATATGCTAGCTGTAAAATATTCTTTAAATGTTTCACATGTAATAGATCATTACTGAGTATTTCTGAAGGACAGACATATGTTACACTTCTGAAAAATCAAAATGAAATTGTCTGCAGAGACCAAAATTCCCTTTCCTGCACTGTTAGCTGCTGGGCAAATGGATATTTGCTTGCTAAAACACTTGACTGATACAAATACAAAATAGTTGGTTAGGCTTTGAAGAAATAATTATTTATTATATTTTACTTGGATTATTTAAAATGACAGGGAATATATAGCTCTGAACAGGCACAGGGATGCTATTAATTACAGAGGTTCTGCAACCACGATTGTCACCATTTGTAATAAATGCTTTCTAAACTTGTAGTGATAATATTGCATACACTGGTAAGTGTGTTTAAATACAGTACAAGTGCCTATAAACACATACCTTTCTGTAAAAGCATGCATACAACTTCCAGCTAATTGTTAAATCAAGCTGAAAAGGGTTTGTATCTGCAATAGTTTGACACTGCACTTTTCCTTTTGCTTCACAAGCTGTGCTTTTCAGTTCCTATGAAATTACATTCTCTGCTCTGCATTTTTTCCCTCCCAGCTACTTTGAGGTTAATGATGTGTTTAGTTACCAATTTAATCAATTACCACAATTAGATCTGATCTGTTATTTTCAGTGGGTGATTTTATTTCATACGGAAAACTAGACCTCCACCACACCAGTTCTTGAGCACTTGCTTGAGGCTTGTTGAGTATTTCCATAAATATTGTACTGACAGGCCTGGGGATATTGGAACTTACCTGAGTTTAAATGGATTAAATGTTTTCAGGGAATCTGTATGCACATTGTCAGAAGGGAAGAGCCATAAATGACCTTGGAAAAGGTCTTGTGTTGCTTCTTGCTGCTGGTGCCAGAATCAGTTGTCTCCCAGGAATTAATCTGTCTGAATTGCTTTACTTGTGCTTGACACTGAATGTGATTATTTGCACTTGGCCAAAAATGCATTCATTCCTTCTCTCTCAGCAAGGGGAAGGAGATCCTCATTGTGGTCATTGCTGTTTTCAGCTGACAGTGCTGTTTGAATTGTGCGGAATGCATTGAAAATACTTGCAGGCCACAGCTACCTTTCTCATAAAAAGTATGTTTGGATACTCTTTGTGAATATTGTGGTTTGCTGAAGATGCAGCCTTATTAAAGAAGAAAAAATGGGTTTATAACTCTGGGAGGAAGGTAGATGATGTTTCAGCAAATGCCTCTATGGATGCTAGTGTGTACCATGTTTCATTGCAAAGTCTCCCATGTATTTATCATCATAACCCTGCTTACAGTATTCTTTGATAAGGCTGAAAGCTCTAGGTATGTGACTGGATTTGTCATTCTTTAGTTCATTCCTTGAGAGCTATATTTAAGTGAAACTCAATCCTATTCAGTGAGAAATACCTGACAACCTCCAAAAGCCATCTTGCAGTTGCTGGCACTTTTGATGTCTTCTTTTTTTAAGACCTGAATTTTCCTTCTTCTCTTGAATAATAGTACCAGATACTTAAAAGTTTACTTGTACAAGTACATATTTCCATGGTCACTGACAAGAAGGGATAACTCTTGAGTAACTACTAACTAGTTAAGGAGTAGTGTATTGCCCCATATACCCAGTACAGGGAGGGATGCAGAAACTGGCCTGTAAAGCACAGGAATGAGGCCAACTCTTAGATCATAAAACCCATTCTTTCTCTGGATATTCTCATGATATAATTTATAGTCTTTACCCAATTTTATTTTTAAATTCCAAAGTACCGTTTCTTCTCTTTCTACAGTTTAATTCTTATTAATCATAAATGTCTTCATGCATATAAGATGTTGTTAGGAGGGTGAATAAGAAGATACGATCTGCAGAGTTTTTAGTAGGTTGATGACAGCTACATTTCTGTCTCCTCTGATAGAGCTTGCTGAGTGTCAGAAGATGTTAGACACGGGTGAGAAAGCTGGTCAGCAGAGGTGCAATCCAGACAACAGCAGGAGTGATTGGGGGGAAGCCAGTAAATGCACTGTGTTATCTTTCTCACCTGAAAATATAGCTTTCCTTTGTTGTTGAGGTCAGGGACAATTGTGTAGGTTCCCTTAAGTGTTGTAAGATGATTTTATAGCATCTGATATGATATGCTTTTACCAGGAAGTTCTCTTAGTTGAGGATGGTTTTTATCATTGGTGATGACAGAGATTATTGCCATTTAGATGTAGCATTAGATCTATAATCTTGTGCCTCTGTGGCTTTAGAACTGTGATGGGCGCAAGCCTGACGGGAGTGCATGAAAGCATTTCTGTTCGTGGAGGCTGCTCACAAAGTGGTCTTCTGAGAAAAACTGCATGCAGGAGAGAAAGAAGAGTTAAAATATAGATAACTACTTTAAATATTTTTTAGCAAGGTATTTAAAAATACAGGAAACAGAAACTTGCCCAACATATATTAAAATTTCCCTAAAGTGCTCAGACAGTCACCAGCACTGTGATTTATTGTCTGCCTGGCAGTGATAATCAAGTGATCTTTCATCAACCAAGGCCAATGCTCACTGAAGTTGTGAGTGACAAATGCAACCATTTTACTTGCTTGCTTTGCAGTAGTGCTGTATTGATGCAAAAATAGAATAAGGTTTTGTATATAAAAACTCAGGTCATCTCTGCAGGCGAAGCTGGCTTCGAAGGAAAGCCTGAGTTGGGAAGTTTCTGTCTTTCCACTACTCCTAGGTCTTAATCTGTGCCTTGATCTGTTCCTCTGCTGCAATAGTGCAACTCTTTAAGAAGCTGCATTGCAAAATGCATCTGTGGAATGGTTTGGATTAAGAATATTGCCATTTCTGTGGGATTATTTTTAAACTGGATCATTTCAGGCATTTGATTTGTGGTACAATCCCACAAATGGTTTTTATCACAAAAGTGAGATCTGGGACATGAAGAAGCAGGAAGTTAGTGCGCTGAGAGCTGGAGCTTGAAAGTAATGGAAAATGTACAGTAGCAGCTGCTGAAATTACAGATTCAACATTCTGATTGTTTTATATTCTAATGAGCAGCCCTTGCTGCAAGCTAGTATTTTTATACTGATTATGTCAGCCACATAGTGCAGCTGCCACTGACTCCTCAATCAGCAGTAACAAAACCCCTCTTTGTTATCAGTATGGGAAATATCTTGGCCATTGTGGGTGTGAATTCAAAACAGAATAGCAATCATGCACAGGCAAATTTAAAAGCTCCACAATTCATTGAGAGGAGTCTAAATGTTGTGTATGAATAACTATATTCAAGTCTTTTTTAAATTTGTATTTTACCTTGTTGTATAATTAAAATATAGATGAAGTAGTTAAAGCATCTGAATGCCACAGAACTTTTATTCATTAGCTGCATCTAAACTTCTCATCATTCGTTTTGTATACTGAACTCACCCTTCTTGTAAATTTCTGTTCTATTATAAAATGTTAACCTCCGGTCAAGGTAAGCACATTTGTAATTTAGCTTTTCTTTTATTCTTAAAGTGAGTGTACTTTCAAGTAGTTTGACACTTAAGTTTACTAAGTGATAGCCATTTTTCACACTTTAAGAGTCAAGTGGTTGTAGTAGAATGAAAGAGGGAATTAGATTTGTTGCAGATGTTTTCTAAGTCAGCTACCCCTGGGTTCTGTGAGCCATTCCTCATTTCTAGGAAAGCAGAATAAAGACCTATATAACATGAATATAGTATTATAGGTTTACCTAATTAAACTCCACGGTGTGTATCAGACCATGCAGACTGTGGTATGAAGTGGGCAGGGATATTCTCTGTAGCAGTTATGTCTGGCTAGTTCACTGTAGGAATTCTAGTTTGAAAACTTTTCTAGTTCTTAAATTGCAACCATACAGCACTAATATAAGGTAGGGGAGTGGAAAGACAGACAATTACTATCATTCTTCCATATGTAATTTGTATATGGTATTGGTTATTTTTATTGTTTAAGTTCATAGTTTCTTCATATTGATGGAATACAAGCATTTGGCCAAATTCTTTGCCTTAAGTAAGTGGAGCCAAGGACAAATTTGGATTTCTCCTCTCTGAAAGGCTTGAAATAATAATAATAATAGTTTTAAAAAAGTTGGCTAAGATTTTAAAGATTTTTATGGTGTTTATAGATAGATGTGTGGCTATACAAAGGTTTAACCATGTCTTTCTTCAGGGAGGAACAAGGCTATCAGGTAAAACAATACCTCAGCACATTTGAATTCACGTAAATCGTACGTGACTCCAGACATGTTTGAGCTCTCTTTCCTATGGCTTCCTAGTACAGAGCTGGAAAAAACTTCTCAAAACTTCTAGCTGGTGTTCATTAGGTGCTTTGAAATGGTCAGATTAAAGTTTATGTAGAAGCAGGAGTTATTATTGCTCATGGACTTGTGTCAGTTTTCTACCATTTCCATGCTTCCACAGCTTACTTTTAAATTGTACATTTAAATATTTTTAATAATGTAAAAATAATGAGTGTTTTCATTCTAATTGATACAGAATCATTAAAATCTCTGTAGGATCTCATTTATGTTGGTATTTTTTTTCTTAATGCAGGGTATAAAATGGTTATTTTAGCTTTAGATTAAAGTGAAGAATTATTCTCGGGCAGTTTTGATATCTAAGTTTTGTGGTTTATAAACCTCAGCTGCAGTTCACACTTGTGGAAACTGTAAGTGTCCTTTTATTTTTCACAGCAGCCTAGGGGATGGTTGAAAGAGGCATATTTCCATTTTGGCTTTTGTTTGAGCAGCTTCCAAAACATCAGTCTACTTTTTTTTCTGGAAAATTTGCCAAGTCTAGCTCAGATCAAGTTTCTTTGTTAGATTTGTTCTTTTAAGCATCTGGATCAGAAATCGTATCCCATACTATGCAGTAATGAAACATTTGGAAATCATCTGAGAAATCGTAGTAAAGGCATGATAGTACTGTACATTCTTTTTAAAAGTAAGAAATCTGTAGCTTACAGAGTGGTTCGGAGGGGTTCTTTTGAGTGAATGTTATTTTGTTTGAACCACCCTATCATGAGATTACACCTCATTCTGCTGGGAAACAAGCAGGAGTTATTATCTCTTAAACTGTTGTCATCCCTCTTACCACTGTAAACTACGGGTTTGCTTCATGCATATAAATATTCCATGCCAAATTTGAACATTCTGGGATATTTCTGCATGGGGAAAATATTTGTAAATAAAGGTTATTTTTAATGTACCTCATCAAGCCCATCTGCAGCAAACTGATGAATGATTTGGTTTCGTTTTTCTCATGTACTGCACTACTTATGCTTTTTAAAAAAAGAATCAATGCAGTACATGTAAGTTCATCAATGGAGCTAAACCCCCTCATTTTACTGGTTTAAAATAAATCATTAGAATTTATAGTAATAAGGAAAATGCTTTTCTCGTGTCATAAACTTGAGAGCCATTGTGTAAAGTCAAATCTGCTCATGCTATAGTTTCAGTATAAATTGTGTTGAAGAATACAGTTTGAAGAGAAACAGATCTGAATTCTAGTGGTAAAGAATTAGCATACCCTCTTAATTAGCTGTAAGACTACTAAATTGAAGAAATGTTTGTCCATTAAATACAGTCCTCCTTGTAAAAGAATCCTCAGGAAGGATGGGGAAAAGACGAGAAGGCACTTGGGGAATTTGGAAAGGAATATGTATGTTCTGCATTACTTTTAAAGCAAATATATTTATACTCTGAAAAGAATTAGTGCTGTAGCCAAAACACTCATTACATTCCTCTGCAGTGCGCTGTCCACATGACTGACTGTGATTAAGAGGCGAGCTTTATTTTGGGTTTTTTTGGTAAATGCAGATGTCTGAATGTTAATTATAATGAGTCGTTCTTTAATTAATTTATTTCCCAACTATTTTGTTGCTTTGAAAGTCATGCAAAGCAACAACAGAGTCACCATGAATGGAACCAGAATGTTTCCTTTCTTACAGCTAGATTTCAACTATCAGCTGATAAAACAGACCCCAAATCCAAACCACTTGTTGCTTTGGATTTTGTTCTGAATGTCACCTTCAGGGAATGAATCTGAGCCAATTTTCTCTTCAAGAGAGTGGAATTTTTACTTCCTTTCTCTTTTAGGCTCGTCTTATCTACCGCCACTTTGTTAGGTGGTATCTCTTGTAAAATGTATTCCTCTGCAGTATGTATTTCAGCATTTATATTAGAAACATTTCGCCTGTCTAGAATGACATTAACGTGGTAGGTAATCAAAGGAGACAAGTCAAGAGAGGCATTTGTCAATAATACAGATTTGTCCTTCATCTCAAAGTCTATTCACCAGCACTCAGGGAAATCATGCTTGTTTAACAGAGTGTAAGATACTCTTGCAAAGGAATTTACACAAACATTTAATCTCTCTGTGTGTGAATAATCACTTTCCTCAATGGGGTGCACGTCAGGCTCAGGGCTTCCTGGATTCATTGGTTTACCTGGCACTGGAGATAATGTGTGCAGCAAGTTCTTGTTTCTCCAATTTCCAAATACTGTGCTGGGTTTGATTTGCTTTTAGAGGCTGTCTTCTTGCACCCTTCTGTGTCATCCAAGATGATTTTTTTCTCCCCTAGTGTTGGGCCTGTTTGCTCAATTGTGAATGTCCTTGTCATGATGAAGGAGAAAGCATGAATGGTTGTACCACACAGAACAAGCAGGAAAAAGCAGATGGCTGCTCTGCTAATGTGGCTTCTCCACTTGATCTCACAGGGAGAGAGACCTTTTCATTGTCAGAATTTCTCAAAGCTCATTGATTTTTCATTTATTTGCTTTTGAATCACTGCTGTGCTGTTATCAGTGGATGCTGAACCTTTCACTGGGCTGCACATTTCACTACTTTTGTCATACTTGCTCTTTTAGGATTCCTGGACAGAACTTTCCTTTCCCCTTTGCCTTTGGAACACTCATTAGATTCCAAATAAACCAGGCACAGTCATTCTTTTTTGTGGTTGTTTGTTTCAAATAATCTAAATGCAGTATATTTTTTACAGTTTTTGCTTAGTACTTCAAAATATGAAACTAAAGATTTAGCAGAACAATTTTGCTTTCTAGTTCAGCAGCTCTGGGGTTTTTTTATGTAGCAGATTTTCCCCCAAAGTTCTGTTTGAAATGCCTTTCTTTAAATAAAACAAAGCCCACAAAAGAGATTCTGGATGAAAGTTTAGCCATGTTGTACAGCGTTATTCAAGTTCTTCATCCTCTTCTGAAGGAAACTGGGACGGAATGCCTTGAGATCAAGGTTGCAGAACTGAACAAAGTTTTCCAAAGCTCTGTGCTTAAGCAGGAACAGCTGCAGTCTTGTATTACTGCTTTTTTAATTAATCAAAGCCACTTCCTCCACTGTATACTTCCTTATGGTCTGGAGCTGGAAAATATGAAAATAGGAATTTAATACAGATTCATGTTTACTTACTTTTGCATTTGCATTTATAGAACAAATTAATATAGCTAGAGCGTTATTTTTCTCTTCTCTATTTATCATCTTGTTACTAGTATTTTTATAATAGACTGAATCGCAGTCCTTCAAAGCTTTATTTTCTGCAGTTCTATCCATGCCAGCTGTCTCTTGGGCAGCAGTGGAGCTCTTGAGAGCAAGAGTTGTAGAGCCATTCCTCTGCTTTATAGCACATATTTTACTATATTAACACAGTCTGTCTCTATTACAGAAGGGTTCTCAACCATTTGTTTGGTATGATTAGAGATGATTGCTAGTCATTAAAGATTCTATTGATTTTCTTTCTGGCAAAAGTTAGGAATGTCAGCTTATATAGCTCGTTTGTCATCACTGAACTGGGGGTTGAATCTTTCTTCATTACTGTGTTTTCCAGTAGCGTGACTCTGAACTCCATTGGGTTTATATTGTCATAGCTTAATCTTAGAACTCTGTAAAAGAATTGTTTTGGAAAGGAGGGGGAAGCAGTGTTCGTAGCTGCATCTGCAAAAGAACGTGAATTTCAGTCATTTTGATGCTTCATGGCATACTAAAGAAAGAAGTTGAAATGTTAGCATTCAAAAGATGCTTCCTTCCCCTTTGTGTTCTATATTAAGCCATAGGTACCATACTAGACCACTGAAAAGTTAACTTATGAAAAATGTAACCCAGGTCTACTTCTACTATTTTTCATAACCATTACTGTTGGTTTGGGATTTTTTTAGTTACTAAGTTTATGGATAGATTAAATGACATACATAGATAATACTAAAAACTTTGTGAGTAAAGTGCTTAACATTAACTTAAATCAATGCACACCTTTGTCCATTGGTGTGCATTCGAGTCTGGACTCCTGGACTCCAGTGCGAAGTCCTGCTCATGTTTTGGAGCAGATAGACTATGGACATGTCTGTTTATTTGAGAGTGGGAGAAGTGCTGGGGAAATAATATGGATGTCAGTAAGGATGAGGGGTGGCTGGAAAAACAGAACACAGCTGAAAAAAATCCCCTATGTTTAAAATGTATTTTGGATGGAGTAAAAGTTTGCCTGAGAGACAAGCTTGAAATGTAGAAATACCACCACTTGTGATGATAAAGGCTTATGTGCAAGTAGCACACGTCGTGCTGTTTGAAGAGGTGCCTGCTTCCTTTTAAACATCCAGAGTAATGTGTCACTTCCATTCTGGTGGTAAAGTTATGGAGACAAAATGCACTGATTTTCTTCCTGGGGATAAGTAAGGTGGGTGGATGGTTCCCAATTTAATTTCTGGAAAAGTGTGAGCATCTATGAACATCAGCTTTCTTTGATTAAATTAGATTTCTAGTGCTTGGGATTATACAGTAAAGATAAGAAGCAATAAAAATATGTTTTAAAAACCTGAAAAACAAAGATAATTTGTTCTTGTAGATTTTATATAATTTTTAGGTTTCAGAGACTGGAGTTGTGACTTCGGACCACGTCACTGTGTGAGATGATATATGCATATCTGGTCAATTTTGGCTATGACATTTCCATATTACTCAATTCTTTATTGAATGTGAAGTCAGCTATGTCATACCAACTCTACACAATAAATTTTCAAGACCTGGAACAATGGAAGAAACTTTGATGATCCCCTATTTAAAAGAGTAATTGAACAAAAAGCTGTGAAAGTGTGGGACAAACCAGTTATTTGAGTTGGAATTCCCAAGAAGAAGTAATAAATCCTTTACCTAATGGGAAGGTTTGGGTGATAGGCACATGTGCTGTAGCCGGTGTTTCAAGAGCCATGGATCTGGACCCAGACAGGAGCCAAAACCAGGAGTCAGGGGTCTGGAGGTCTAAGTCAGAAATTGATATATAAATCAAAGGTCAGGAGTGCTGCTTGGAGCCACAGCTGCTGCCTTATATTGCTGACCAAAGGCTACCTTAAACAGTTATTAATCCAGTCATATAGGGTGGCTGTACTTGCAGTTGCCATTACTCACCTGAAGGGCTGATTTGTCCAGCTATTGCTAATAGAGATGGCTGGAGAACTTTTCTTTGAGCCTATTAGTTTTAGCAATGGGATAGTATTCTGATAAAAGAGAATATTAATTATCTTAGAGGAAGAGGTTGAAAAAGATTGAGAGAATCTTTGTAATTCAGACAGTAAATAGGAGCAGGATGTGAGGAGTTTGGACAACTTTGAGAAATTTGATTGAAGCTTAGAAAATTCTCACAATTATGAGATGTTGATTGATGTTTATTGTGGGATTTTATTATTTTAAATCCATGTAAACCCATTGTGTCCACTTTTTCTGTTATACATGTGAAGTGATGACGTGCAGTCTCAAATCCCTGGGGCTGTAGGGAAGGACTATTTCCATCAGCAGAAACTGTGATGGTTATCACTAGGCCAGGGACAGTGACCTCCAGACTGTGAACTCCAATTTTATAACCTTATCCTTAAGAAATATGCCAGAGAGTCACTACTGGGTTCTTCTCAGGTCAAAGGAAGCAGAAGATTATATATATCTAATATGGAAGAACAGCCTGTGCTGGAGGTGAGCCTTCTACTTACAGCAACACTGGGGACATGTCCAGCTCATTATTATGGCTGACATTTGCAGAACTTGGCTGTTGTACTAGAAGAAACTTCATTTTGTGACATGGTTTGAAGTGGTATCTGAATGGAAGTTGAAGTGGTTTAGCCAAAACTAATGTGTTTGTAGTTTTGTTCTGGAGGTGGAGCCAGGAAAAATATGTAGCAATGTGTCACTCATTACAATTAATTGTAATTGAAATGTGCATCCAGTGGAGCGTGCAGAATGCTAAGCATGAAAGACCAAACTTAGCCATATGTTCAACACAATAATGCTTTAGACTTTAGTTTGCATCTGATTTTTGTGTCAGGTTGTTTTCTATTTATATCTTTGCTTTCATTGCTTTGGAAAAAAGTGTGGAAGACAAATCAAATAAGATTTACTAATAGTAGATAGTGGAAATAATAAGTAAGTGTGGTGATATAAAGCCCGTACAAGAACATGCTAGCTTCCCATTCTTTTTACTTTGTGTAACAGTGACTCTAAAGAGCTATATAAATTTAAATTAAAGGTGCTGCTGATGATTCTGGTCACATTTTATAGCAGGGACAGTTATTGTAAACTCAGTACAATTCATTGAAATATTCTTTAGGGGCTACTTCATAAGGTACAAGGGTGTGTATTTGTGTGTCAAGTAGAATCAGCATCACAGCGAAAGAATCATGGGGATGCCTGTGTAGGTTTTTGAGTTTATAGTATAAAAATTCTTTAATGTGCAAAAGGTAACTGAGGTAGAAAAGGTTTTGCATAAGTGTAATATGTTTGCAAACAAATTATAAATTGCTGCTTATCTTGTCCCAAGTTATATTAAAAGCCCTATTCTAGAATCTAGTGATAAGAATTTATGGGAATCTCTGTTTCCATACTAATATTTTTTAGGTATAAGAGAGGAAATATGCCCGATGATATTAATTTGCTGTTAACTAATAAAGTACAACATCAGTAACTGGCAGTTAATCTATCAGCTCATGCCATGACATCTTACTTGTTGGTTTAATATGTTATAAGCATGAAATGTGTTTTTCAGGTATGTTTTACATTTGCACCAGGTAATGGAAAGTACAATATATTACGTGCTTGTGCCCCAGAGGAAACTTTTAAACAAAAATAATTGAATGCAATAAATCTTTCCCTGCGTTCTTTCTGGTATGCCTTCTGCATTGTATCTTTGAGTTCATACTTATAGAAAGCCTTGTTGGTAGTGACAGGATAACAGTGCTGATGCAAGGGACCACTGCCCTTGCCCACCATATGTTTTCTTTACGTGACAAGATTGGCTTAATTTTCTCTCTCTTTTTATTCTTCATTTCTTCAGTAAGTGACTTCTTTTTTTCTGAGATTTAGAGTCTTAGTACAGATTGCTGTTCCTATTGGTAATAAGACTATAGTTTTTCAAATAATTAGGAACATCCACAAGCTAATAAATCTGTCCTGAAATGTTCATTTGGGTGTGTATGTGGTATAAGTTTGTGTTTAGCCATGTCTCTGCATGATGATTTATCAGGTGTTTATTTTCAAATGTTTTCATCATACACCGTGGTGAGATGATTTGATGCACAGTAGGTTTAATAACTCCAATGCTTAGATTATTATTCCTGTTAGGTGTACGGTTTATTTACTCCCTTATCAGACTCTAATCTTAAAGACTGCCTTGTCCTGTGAGTATGCAACTTATTTTAGTTGGTGCTTAGCAAGTATAAGAATTTCATAAGTCACCTGTTACAGCATCTGATATACTACTTGGTTAGTTGCTTCAGGAGGTATAGAGGTACATAGTAGGCCATGTAATGAATATAAACTTGACTATAATAATTATTGCCCTCTTTTTAATTGAATATGCCATTTCATCATTCAGTGGTGGTTGCTTTTTAAAGCAGCATAGCTGTGCTTAACAGTGGTGATACATTGTACTGAAAGTTTCTAAGAATATACAAATGGAAGACTTTTAGAAAAAAGGAATGGTATGGATTAAAAGTAATCCAGTAAAAATAAATGTAGCCCAGGCTTGCAGTCCTGGTTCATCCAGCTACTTTCCCCACCCAGGTGTTTGTTTAGCAGGAAGTCTTCTTGAGACATGTTGAGAGAGGAATTTCACTCAAAGCTGGTTGGACAAGTCCAGTGTCATGTAGTTTCAATGCCAGAAGCAGTCATGCTTTGTTATAAACTATTTCCTCTAAATGCTTTAAATCATAGCTTGAGACAAATATTGATCTCTCAGCACAATGAGTGCTGTATTGGGCTATAATATAAATATTAAAGACACTTATATTTGGGTTTGTCATTGCCTCTGTGATTTTATCTTTTATAGAACTACAGACATTACAAAAAAATTCAATTATTCTGATTTTGATTATAGTATAGAAATAAAAACCTTAAAGTTGATCTCAAAGTGTCACTGCTGAATTAAACCTGCTTCAGAATCTTCTTCTTTATAGAAGTCTATTAAAAAAAAAGAAATCTTAGCCTAAGTCCTACCTAGCTTAGAATGCAAAATGTTACCAGCAGACTAAAACATAGTAGCTGAAACCAATTGCAGACAGATGGGATTTTCTATTCTGATTGGCCATATGTTACCATAGTAAAAAAATTGAACAATCCAGTCAAAACATAACTCATCTGAAGGGAATGACCCATTTGCGCATTTTAGTTATTGACGACTATATGGAATTTTTAGAGCTAATGCATAGAATATATCAAATATTCTGGAAGAATGGCGGGTATTTGGAAAGTAAGGGGGTAGAGTGTTTAAGTAGTTCAGAGGGAAAATACAGCTCTGGGGGAAAAAAGCCCCAAACCCAACACACCGCCGTCACCAAAAGCTCTGCCATCTACACAGGTGTAAACAAAAAGTACAGAACTGGCACAGGTTTAAGATGAATCACGCAAAGCCATTCTCCTGGGCATTGCTTCATGGAAATGAATAATAACTCTAAGTGTCTGAACAATGTAAATCACACTTGCACTTGGAAAACCTCTTAAAATACAAATGTGCTTTATTGCTAATAGACTGGGAAGTTTATGGCTTTAAAATGTTCAGTTTTATGTGACTTATTTTAAGAATAGCTCATATTCACTTACTTTTTAGACCTTAAATTCCCGTATACACATCCCTTTGATTATTTATAATAGTTAAAGAGCTAGAAAGTGTTGTTGCTATATAGAAATAAATATTAAACATTTATAATTGTATGCAGACATAGGATGCTGCCCCGTACTGTAAGTGCCTGTAGTGTTTGTTGGGTTTGTTGTATCTTCTCCTTATAGGATGTATAAATCCTGTAATAGAGAGAGAACTTGTCTGATTTGCCTATCTAGATAGCAAACCCTTGGAAGCTCATTTTGTGTTGTCTGGCCAAAACCTAGCACGATGGTGCTTCTCCCTCAATTAGACTCTTTTGGCAATTTGGAACTGGAAATAAGAATAAAACAGTATTCATAGCAATGATTTATCTGATTACTACAATGCATATATTTACAAATCTGTACTAGACATACATGTACAAAGCATATAGATACACAATGTTTGTATATTTAATATCCTGCATTATCTCTCTGTCATCTTTAAGGCTGGTATATGGTACTACAGATGGTTTTTAATTATGTTGCACATTTTAAACTTGTCCTAGGACAAAATCCATACCTTGGCAAATCCATTTAGCCTAGAGTTTAAACACTCTTCACAGCATTTGAAAACTGATTGTACCTTGGGGACTACCTCAATGGAGTTTGTATGGATTAGTACCAGAACATGCAAAGTAAGTTGACAGTAAAACTTTCACTTGTGTTTGACTGAGCTCATGTAAATATGATACTGATGAAGTGTGACTAAATCCCTAGTTCAAAACTTAAACTGCTTTTGAATATGAGTTTAAGATTATTATGTAGTGTCATTATGCATGCAGAAAGTAATTGAGTACTTTTCCCAGTAGAGGTTTATATATCATATACAGGGGATTGTGTTTAGTTGAAATTCTATAATGTATTTTTAATATTGAATTGAATAGTAATTGAAGGTATTGAAGAAATTCTCAACAAACTTCATAGTTTAGTTTATCATTTTGTTCTTAACTTGCCCTATTTTGCCTCCTTGATATAACTGTTAGTTGTCTGTAAATACACGTGTATATACATTCATTTTGATTATGGCATTTTCAAGAAAGTTTCTTATTTTAGCAGCTTCGAAAATCCCAGTTTAAAACTGGTTCTACAGGTTTAATTGAGCATATTTCCTTTTTCCATATCAAAGCCTTCTGGTTTAGAGCAGGCTTCGGAAATATTATATTTTCATTGCTCTCTTAAAAAATTAAAAACAAAGTAAGAAAAGTGACTCTTCCAAATTATCTAGTCTGAGTAAAACTCAAATAAATTAATTGTATTGGAATAAATAGTTTATGCCAAATTATGCCAAATTATAGCCCAGAGTAATTGAAACAAACTTTGGCCAGGAGAAGAAGCGAGCCCAGTAAATGCCATTGTTTCTGTAACTACATTTTAAAATCTTATGTCTCTCTAGTTTCCTGGACTATATTGGTCTCTGCATGAAGGGTAAATCTCTGAGGAGCCTACTTAGAAACTTTTAACAGAAAACTAAGACAAAATTCTAGTGGTATACCTAGCTTTAAAAAGAAAAAAGCGCTGTGATTGACTAGAATTGCTTAAAACTTCTTTAGACATGTTTAGATTTTGCATGGCATGCACTATCTCTTGCTTAGGTATTACGGTGTTTACAAACTTTATAGTCTGATGAATGAGCAAGTGATTGGAGTGGTTTGAAATGAAAGTATTATTTGCACAATGCACAGAAGCTAAAATCTGAAAAAGAGTCAGTCATAGAAATCGTTGAAGGATGTAACTAGACAGACATTCTAGTTTGGCCCTTTATACAGAGACAAGATCAAATATAATTAGACCATCTTTGTCTGGTGTTTGTCATCTTAAAAATCTTCACTGAAAGAGATTCCATAGGCTTCTTGGGTAGCCTGCTAAAGGGTTGCCCTACCTTTAGAGCTAGAGAGGCTTCCTGTATGCAGCCTTAATCTTTGCTGCAAATTAAGCTCGTTTCTTCTTGTGTATCCAGCAGCAGAGGCAAAGAACAGTTTTTCAATGAGAGGGAATAAAACACATGTTGAAAGGTTTGGGAGGGTCAACTTTTGAAACAACGTGAAGTTAAATTTAGTACAAATGTTCAGAAGAAGAGCATCTAATAGCTGTTGAAAGACAAGTGAGGGTAGCCCTTTATTGTTATTAACCTCTTTTCTCTGGAACTGTCATAGGGAGAAATAGCTGTGCTCTCCTGCATGAGCTTCTGTGTCCAGAGCCCGCCTGTGTGTGTGGCTGACTGTAGCCTATCCGAGTCAAACAGAAGCCATAGCTGGCTGGAGGCGCATTCTGGTTACAGCAAGTGGTGGACCTAGATGTAGGCTTGTGCCTTTCAGGCTTGGTTTTTGGTTTTTCCTCTCACATTTTTGCCTGTAATTATTTTTCAGTAAAAATCTGATTCAGATCCTATTGGAATCCATTGAAAGACTGATGTAAAAGGGTTTTAGATTGGGCCCTTAAGCAAATCGAAAGGAAACTGTCTCTCTGTGAGGGTACGTATTTGTTATGAATGTTCTTAATAAGTTCTTGGACTAATACTGCATTTTGCAATAGTGATTCAGTGTTACATGTTTAGTGGTATCTCATCTTAGTATTTGAACTTTAAAGAGAACAGATAAAAATGATTGACTGCTATGGATCCAAAAGGGATTTTATCACTGCTGCCTTTCTTCCGAAGTGATCACTGCAAACTTGATTACAATTTGATTACTTTGCTTGTAAACAATAAGAAAAAAGGGTTTCTCATTAGAGAAAAGGAAAAAAAAGATGAACTCAGCAATGGGTGAGAAGTGTTTGATGTATATGAAAGACTGTGATATGTTTCATGCATTGCTGAATTGAATTGTGAGGCTCCCTGAAGCAGGTTATAACATGTGCCTTGTGCGTAACTGGATTCCAAAAGCAATTAGAAATACTCGTGGAGGAAAGCTCTGCAACAAGAATTGATTTAATTACTTCAAGAACTGGAAACAAGATGTTAATAGAGAGAAAACACCCTCCCAGCTCTGGAAATCCATAAACTGGAAGCTGGGCTATGGGTCATTGTAATTCTCCTGAGTTTTTTCTCTTCCTGGTCACTTAGGCCACTCTTAGAAGAATGCTCTTGTGCGTTCAGATGGACCTTTAGCGGGGCCCAGAACAGCTTTATTCAGATTGGTAGAGACCTTTGGGGATCAGTAGTCCAGCCTCCTGCTCAAAGCAGGATGTAATTCAGACCAGATGCCTTGGGACTTTGTCCAGTCTCAGAAACTTGTGAGTAAAGGTGGAGATTTCCCTGGTTATCTTTGCCCCTGTTGCACAGCTCAGTTATCCTCTCAGTGATTTGTTTGTTTTGTTTCCTTATATCCAGTCAGAACTTCCCCTGTTTTAATGTATGACCACAGTCTCTTGTCCCACACTACCCATCAGTAAGGAGCTTGGTTCCTTCTTGGTAACCTTCTTGTAGGTACTGGCAAGCTCCAAATGTGTCCCCAGTTTAAGCTATCTCTTCTCCAGGCTAAACAAGGCAGTTCCTAGCTCCTCCTATTAGAGCACCTACTCCAGCAGCCTGACCTTCTTGCTGGCCTTCTGCTAAATTTGCTCCAGTTTATCAGAGTGAGTCTTGTAGTGGAGGCCAAGGACTGTACACCTCGATTTTGTGGTTGCCTGTCACCTCATTCTGACAGAGTTTGAATCAAGTGGTATTGGACACTGTTAGAGATGGGGCACAGGATGAAACTGATTTCCCTCTATGGAATTTTCTCTGAATCTTTATATTCTCGTCATCTTAAAGCACTTTACATAGGCTGATGTGTATGTATATGCTTATACAAATCTGCCCACACTTCCTAAAATGTATTCATTTATAAGGGCTTTCAGAATTTGGCCACTTTCAATGAAGAAGTTTCCAGCCAGTTTCTAATCTCTCAAACCCAACTTAGATGTCAAGTTTCTATATGGGGGGAAGAAAATAAAACTGAGATTTAAGCAATAAAGAAATACATATACGATGGACGGTAAAATGTCATTAATATTCCAATGCAGCCTGTAATCTATTTTTAGCTTTTACTCTACCAGATATTCCAATTAAATTAACTGCCTTTTATGTGTGGCAGTCTGCATAGAGTGGATATTAATTTGTCTCTTGTGTTTGGGAAAAGAATGTAGTTAAAATACTAATGTTATAGTAAGCTCTATCTAGAAAATATTAGTCTCTGGAGTGAATATTATAATTGAAGGGACACAGGGCTTAGATGTCCACTGAAATGTAACAAATAATATTCAGTAATCCTGCAGCTGATTGTTTAAATATAGCTTTATTAAGGTGTAAGACTTTCTATACATCAAGTGACACAAAACCAAAACTGGCTTTCTTATGGGAATTACTTTTTTATACTGTTTTTTTTCTCTTGTGTCCCAAATTTAATGTAGTTTTTATTAATTATTCTGATCTTTTTGAAATTTCGGTCAAACATTAAATCCATCTGACCTTTAAAGAGAAGGGGTTTTCCCCTAACTTGGATTTCAATCATGCTGTGCATTTTAAAACACTTCTGTTGCTGAACCTGTGTTTCGCAACTGGATGAAGAAGTCCCAATAGCTTGGGATTGCTACTTTGGATTGATTCCTGTAAATTGTACTGCAAAATGCAGAGAATAAAATGGAGAGTTATCAGTAAAATGTATTTTAAATTGTATCTGTTAAATATATGTAGATCTTAATTAGTGCTTTATCATACAAGGGATGCAACAGAAAGAATCAGGAAAATACTTGTCTCATTTTATTGTGTTTTGCAGGATTGGTCAGCTTTATTTTTGCAGGCATATAGTATATAGTTATCTAATGTCATGCATAGTTCTTATACCTTCCTTTCAGTTGCCACTCAGCTTTTGGGTGCAGCATATTGAATACATTTACTAGGAAGAGTTTCGTGAAACCACTTTTTAGAGAAATGGCATAATAGGTTGCAGCAATAATTCAAGGGGGTTTTCACCTGCTGATACTTGAGGAACAAGTATAGGGTCTGTTTGCCAGGTGCAATCACACAGAATATACCAAGAGAAGACTTACTGGGTTACCAAAATGATAAAGAGACATAGGGTTACTTAAGTATTAATAAAGTTACTTTCCTCCTTGTCCCTGCAGGTATAACCATGGTGGGGAGGGACTTTTCTTTCTCTTGACAGTTACTAGGTATTTGTTTAAGCAAGCAGTGTTTGAAAATGTGAGGTTCTCTCATACAGCTCATTTTAAAGTCATAAATAATAGAAATAAAGCTGGTTTGGGCTGGTAGCAGGGGAATACTTTTTTTTTTCTAAGTGGCCAAAATGCTTTAGGACCAGACCTTGCAGGGATGCAGGTACCTCAAATTTCTCAAGAGTCTTTCTGTTATAAAGAGTAGGCTTTTTGCTTTAATTCCATGGACTGTGAACATTCACAGGTACCAATGCAATGAAAATAATAACGTGGTACAAGACTAAGGGGGAGGGGGACAACCAAGCACTGCAGTTCCAACAGTCTTCTGCACACATATTTCGATACAATGGTTAGACATATTTCATCATCTATATTCCCTTATTGTACTTAACCTGGGGTCGCTGTAATATTTCTTAGGTTTAATGCTTCCAGATTTATTAAAGGGTTGCTGGTAAATTCTTTTAATTCAACGTGACTTATTGATTCATGTATTTGAAGGATCTTTAATATCCTTTCTGTAGGTTTGATTCCTTAAGTGTTGTAAAAAGGCAGAAATTGGTAATTGTTGGTAACAAGATCTCGGGGCCTTAGAACTGTGTGTCATTCATTTAAAGAGGATTAGGAAAGGCATGAGCTCACAGACCAGGAGACAGTACAGAATAAAACCACAAATATAATTATGGATAGTACACACAATAGGTGGTTTAAGCATGTCTGTTGTAACAACAGGAATTGGGTAATCACGTATACCACCCTGGGAGAGGGCAGTTATCTTGTAAAAGAGCCCTTCGGTTCAAATGCAGAGGAAAGGCGGTGATCAAATGCCTCCTGAATTACAGATGTTTACTTTCATCAGTTTATTTAATTAGGGTCACAATGGAAGAATGGTGTGCTAAAGTGAAAAAGCATTTTGTGCAGGAAGCAAAAACTTGCTGCTACTGGAGAGCCAGGTAATTCTTATCCAAACTGAAACTGCGCATCTCTCCTTCGCAAACTGAGTCACCACTGAATTGCACTAAAGCCAATAAAAGGATGAAGGAATTACATATATACAAAAGCAAAACTTGTCTAGGCACATAGCATTTAGATTTAGAAATGATGAAGCAATTCATTAAATGACCATCCAGGAAAGGCAAGTAGGAGATACAAGCAAGACAGCATGGACTTGGCAGTTAGACCAGAAAGAACCTGGGCTAGAGCCTAGTTCTAACTTTTTTTCGTGTTCTTCCATCAAAAAAGGGTTCAGGTTGTTATTGTTCTGCAGATTAACTCATTTAATCATATATTTAGGTACGTTTCCAGAGAGACATGGGAAATCTCTCAGCTGTCCATCTTCTAATAAATGGTCCAGGTAAAGCTACCTACAATGTGAGCGCACTTTACACTCTCCAACTGCAACTGAATCTTACATACAGCTAATAGGTTATCTGAAAAACTGGCATTAGCAGCCATAGCAGATCATTCATTAGAAGAGGTTCCGTGTGAAGAAATAGGACGAAGTTAGCAAAAATTAGAAGGAATTGTACTTTCTGCAAACTGGGTGTATTTGTGTGTGTGTGTGTGTGTGTGTGTGTCAGAATATCAGTGTGAAAGAATGCTCAGATATGCTCTGTCAGTGTGCAGGCCGGATTAAGAATGTGAAACTCATTTATTGAGAGAAAACCTTTATTGCTCTTGCAGTACACTTGGGTAAATTTGTGGCCTCCTCAGTCATGGATAAGCAGGGTCAAGATACTTTTTATCACTCTTTGGGTGCACAGAATTGCATTACAGGATGGTATTATGCCCAACTATGATTGCTACCAGACATGCATTTTTTTGCTATCAAGAATTTGCAATAAAACCAGCATGAGTTCATGTGAGTTTTTGTGGCATTCATCCAGAATAGTTTCCCAGTGAACACTGTGCCAGATATTTAAAGCCATAAGGATATCTGCCTGATAAGTTATTTTTCTCTCTGGAATCTAATGTTCAGATCCTCCTGTCAACCTGAGTGTTCTCCAATTGCATTCCAAATTCAGCTGATGATCTTGCAATACTTTAGACAGAAAGTGGAAGTGAACACATGAAGTGCCAAAAGAAACTATGAAAGAAGTCTAGATGTAGCTCAGTAATAATTCATGGTTGATGACATTACCAGAGGTGATGAGTTTCGCACACATGCACATTTAGAGGAGATGTATTATTTCATAAAATGGAAAGCTGCAAAATCAATAGGAACAGCAATGGGACAGCGTGCCAGGAGTAGACATGGCATCCTCATTGAATTTAATAAGCAAACATTGCCTGATGGTTTTGTTGTTGCAGCATTGTGTTCTCAAACCCATCTCAGCATTAATGTGCATTAAGTCAGCTACTGAGAGCTCTGCATGAATCTATTGTAATTCTTATGTCTGGGAATATAGAACATGGATCCTATTTCATTTCTGTCAAAGCTTTGCTAAGATACTGATATCAAATGACTTCTGATCATTGTAAACACATGCCATATTGGTTCTTACTGATTGACATGCAAATCTTTGACAGCAGAAATCCAGGCCATGTCAATTACTGGCTGTCAGTATGACAGTCACTCTTCTTTTTGCTATGATTAAATTATAATGCCATTAGGGGTTCACTACATTTTATAGGACAATAACATTGACAAGAGAGCTATGAAGCTGCAGTGGAGCTGATTGCTCTGATGCTGGAAGGGAGGGAGGCAGACAGCACTGGTGACTGGCAGAGTCACTATTCCAGCCTGTCTGATGGGATACCCGGACTAGTAAATATTAACCAGTCCCTGCTCATTTTCCAAGGCCTCCACAGGATGCTAATCTTTCACGCACGAATGCCACCTGATCTTTCATGCACTAATACCCCCTGTCACATTATTGGATGTCTGGGCACATTTTCTATGCTGATTTTCAAACACATGCTACTGTTATGAAATATTCTTTTCAAAGGAGTATATGTTTGTTTTCAGTTTCTTATCTACTCCTCTGATTTAATATTGATACCTGTTTTCTTTGCCTTTAATATCTTCTTGAAGCAGGACATGATAAGTTATACAAGGTATGGCCAGTTTAATTTTTTGGCTGTTCATACCTTTGGTGTGCATTGGTTTAGGGCATATCTTTACATCTTTATTTTTTTTACTGGATGTATGTGTGTGTACAGAAACACATGCATATATATATGTATATATACACATACATTCATAAGAATATGTGTGTGTGTATATATATATGATTTTAAAAAGACTTTAGGCCATTCGGAACTGACCATTCAAAGCTGCAGGTCTGTTACAGGAAGTTTCTAGTTTAATCTGCAGCTTTTTGAGCCTTTCTTGGCAATCACTTTTTTTATTGAAGATAGCAGATAAATTAGGAACACTTTACACAAGGCTGAAAGATGAGTGAGAAGTTGCTCATTTCATTTCTGTGACTATGGGTCTTAAGTCTTCTATGTTATTTCGTATGTATGGCTGGGTTGACTTCTGGATGTTAATAAATGTTTAGAAATAACACACCCAGAGAAAAGTATCAGGATGTGGTAGGAGGCTGTAATAGATATTTACAAGGACAGCTACTGCCTTATTCCAAGAAGAATGTGAATCAGGTTTGTTCAGCTTAAAATTGTCTCATACTGCGCAATTCCCTTAGCAAAGTGATAACAAAGCTTCTGAATGAGTCAAATTGCTTGTAACAGTGTGTACGGGTAAGGGCGCTGGAAATGTAAAAATACCCACAGTTATCGATACCACTCTTTAAATATTAAATAAAGACCAGTTTGAGATATTTTTTTGCAAGCATTCAATGTTGTATGCTGAATTGGCTTAGGTTTCATACTCTTCAAAGCTTTCATACATTTATTCTCTTCCAAGTCTATTATGAATTGCTAAAGTAGGTAGATCACCCTTTAAAATTTCTCACCATTTTTTTCTTCCAGAACAGAAGACACCAGAATTTGTACAGATTTGTGTTATTTTAATGATTGAAACTAATATTTAACTTCAGACATAAGCTCTGGCCTTGGGTTACTGCTGGAAAAACAAGCACTCTTCCTTCAGCTGCAGGTGGCAGCAGAACACTAGCGTTATTCTTACCCAGCCTCGGTGTCTAAATGGACTGCTAGGAGGATATTAATATAAACGTTGATAATGCTGTAGAAAGATTTACTTTGTTTAATATGCAGATTGAATGATTTTTTGCAAGTAGGACTAGTTTTTCTTTTCTGTATTGCAGAGAATTCTGCTCTATCTGGCAAGCTTCAAAGATTTTTATCCTAGTGCCTGCAGATACACATATATTACCTTAATTGTAAGCCAAACTGCTATGCTGTGTATAAAGCCAGAACGAACAGGAAAAGTTAAGCATTACTGAGATCAGTGCTGTAACTTTAAATAGAAGTAAGTAATTTGCCAGATATATTTGTACAGGATCCTGTAAAATTTTGCAAAATGGACAAAATCTTGGTAAGTCACACCATAATACAGCATATCACCTACTTGTAAGTGGGTATTTTAAGTTATTTATTAGCTTTTGTGTTATGAATGAAATAGGGGCAAACTGTAAAAAAGATGTGGTTAAAATGTGTAGGGGGGTATGTGATTTTTGATTTGGGAAATACAAATAGAGACTATTGCAGAGCACATTGTCCAGTTAAATTGTTCACAAAATGATTTGTCCTAACAGAGAAGTGTTACTGTTGGCTTATTTTCTAGCTGTGTGTGCTTATTCCTCTTAGGAAGAATAAGAATCAGACATGCTGGAATGCTTGTGCTGTCTAGTGCTTTTTACCTTATATTCTCTACTGAGTAAATTTGCATTTCAGTGTCTTAAAATTGATATTGTGTGACTGGGGCATATGAATTATTGTAACGAAGGACAAAACCTCCCAGGTATGGACAACAGGCCACACTTTGAGGACCAGAAACCAGGAGGATCCTACAATTAATTTTCAGAGATACTCTTGGTCCTTGTTGAATTGCCTTAGCAAGCAGGAGTGGGGTAGTAGACTTGCTATAACTACTAATTGCTCTGTGTTTAAACAGAGTGGTTTTCTCCAAAGCTGCCAGCTTGGAATATTTGCCTATTACTAAATTCCTTTTCTGAGGAATGTGTGAATAATTTGTATCAACAGAGCTAGGAGAGGAAAAAAATAGGTGTCTCTGACAGATGTGTAGGCAACTTCTGTGTATGTTACTGGACAGTAGCTTTACCTTATTTTGCTCTGGAGTCATTACTGAGAACAATAATAATGTGTCTATCATTTGTCAGAATAATTTATTTTTTTTAGGCATCTGAAATACTATAGAAACATTTATAAATTAAATACAAATTACTCTTTGATGTGTACTGTGGATAGACTAACAATGCTGTTACATGAATGCGAACGCAAAGCAAACCTGTTCATGACTATCTATAAAGGAACTTCTCCTTAACACCGTAGCTCTTCCTAATGCAAAGGTGGGGAAAAAAAGTGCAGTTGAGGACAATGGAGGTGTAAGTCAGAAAATGGATTGTGTCTGTGTTCTCTCTGCTTTTACATATTCTTCACAGTCGTCGTTCACAGCAGAGGGAAGTTCAAAGCAGATTTTGAATGTATTCTTTAGAACAAGTAAGCAATTCACAGTTTTCATGGACTGTTTCAGATGTTCATTTTCATCTGCCTTAGTCATACATCATATTGTTCTGTAATTGTCAGCACTGCATTGAAGGGAAAGAATAACTTGGCTTTCTAATACCTTGGGCATTGGAAAGGCTTTTGTGTGTATGATAAAGGTTCATATAGAATTTAGTTACACGAATGTGCTAAAGCAATGATACATAATATTGAAGAGGTTCCAATTTTAGGTTACACCCAGTACCACAAAAGTTATTGTGGTTTTGAAGATGCTTTCAGTCGATCACTAGTTACACTAAACTTTTCACAGGTTGTGTGAATAGCAAGTTGCTAATAACAAAGACTTTGGATAAGCACACCAGAGCAATAGACAAAAGCACGGAACAGATCACATCAAATGCAGATCATAGGGAAGGTAGTACTGAAATGACCTTTTCAGATTACGTTTTCAGTGGTGTCATAGCAAGAAACTGCAAAACCCAAACTCTTATTCCCCGAGTAAACATTAACTGAAGAATACTATTTCAGCAGGTGTGCTTATATTGCTATTCAAACTGAGAGC
This sequence comes from Coracopsis vasa, assembly GCA_026283785.1. Classification (NCBI taxonomy): domain Eukaryota; kingdom Metazoa; phylum Chordata; class Aves; order Psittaciformes; family Psittacidae; genus Coracopsis; species Coracopsis vasa. The sequence continues at coordinate 80,266 of JANHGB010049336.1, forward strand.
CACTCAACACTGCACAATGCTTATCCCTTTGAACGGGACTTGAAAACAGTTTCTTTCCCAGATTTCTGTTGAATATGTTCTTGGGAGGAAGGTAAAATGGGCACATTAACCCATGGTGCTGAACTTCTATGCTTTAACCTTTTCTTAATTTTCATTTAGATATGATGAACTTGTGAACTTGTGTCTATTCTGAATAGTTTTACTGGTTTTGCAAATAAGCGTCCTGGATTCACTTCTCTTCTAAAACAGTTTAAAGCTCTTTTCTGAGATTCTGCTTTTCTTTCTAGCTATTTCTTCTCTCTTTTTATTTTGTGGAGGGGAAGGGGAGCAGAGGTTTAAATTTTGCACAGAGGTGTCTGCTATAGCAGACTTGCTTATATACCTAGGTGATTATTGTCTGGCCATCAAACTAGTAATGAAATTCTGGTTTAATGTACAAAACTTTATTTTTAAGACAGAAGAATATTTTTACAAGGAAATAGTTCTCTTTGACTCTAATTAAGAGTGGTTCTTACGAGCAAACCCAAATCTGCTTTCAGAGATGTCGTTTGCATGTTCCCTAAGCAGTCACCTCTTCTGGCTTCAGAGTGCGAGGTTCCCACATGTCATTTAGCAGGACTTGTCTGGTTAAGTGAGAAATACTGGTGACAAGAGCAGGGGCACCTCCAGCCCTGCCTTTCTGCAGACAGTGAGCATGCATTGCAATAGGGAAATGAAACCAGCTGTGAAATCGTCTGAGATGAAGGAAGCCTGAGGCCTAAGAAAGAAAGGAATAAAAAATGTTTTGTTGTTTAGGAAGAGCAGTGAATTCTTAAGGAATTAAGCATAGTAATAACAACTATTACAAATACTTAAAGACTGACAAGAAAAGGGGGCTCCCCTTGGTTTGCAGGGCAGTACTGGTAGTGAGGCTCTCTAATCAGGTTACCTCTGGGAAGTTGCTTTCTCTTATTTTTGCCAGACCTCTGTACCTAAAAACACGTGTTTTCCTTCTGCTGTCATTGGTTCAGCAGGAGGTTCTGCCACCAGGAAAACTCACTTTATCTCCGTGATCCTGTTACTTTCTTATTCCACTAGAACATCCTCTTATAACAAGAGCTTCTCTGGCTGTTCGTCCCAGCTTCCTCCCACTCTCCTCCTCACAGCCTCTCTCCCTTCACTGTCCATGAGGTGGATTTTTGGTTTTGGGGGTTTGAAGGACACATGACAAACGTATGCTTGCAGAGGCAAGTACATGCTGTAATTGCCGTGTTCCAAAGAGTGAGAGACATTCTGAAGCCTACAGACATTAGTGGTTCTTCTCACACCAGTGAAAGCTCAGGAAGTGAGTTAAGGCATAGATGTTTGAAACCTATCTCTTTAAATGCATGTTTAGGTCAATATTAGCCTTTTGGTTTCTTTTGTTGGTTGGTTGGGGTTTTTTTCATGTTCCCAGTTAGTAACCTTCTGTTAGATTCAGCTGATCAGTCTGGTCATGACTTGTCGTTGGAGTAGTCTGCAGGTTCAGTTTTATCCTTTTTGTACTGCACAGGGTTTAATTAGGGAATGAAAATTTCAGGTGACTTCAGCAAACCAGCTTCCACTGGTTTATTGGAGACTTGAGTTTTATTAATACTGAGCAGCTATTGGTATTTTGACTGGGTAGTGCTGGGTGCAGAACTGTATTGCGAATTCCAACCTGTTTGTAGGTGCTATGTAGAGACTCAGCTGAATTAATAGGGGGATGGAGTTCATCCTAAGGTGTGGTGAAGCACGGGTCTCTGACAAGGTGAAAGGCAAGCATCAACCTTCAAAAGCTTGGTACAAATTTATATTTTAATTGAATTAGGTTCCATTCCGCTTCTTACCTCCTGATTTTATTGCTGTGAAACTATTGTTAAATCTTCACTTTAACTTCTAATCAAAATATAGTCTTGTCTTCATAAATGTTTTATGGCTTCATCCTCTTTTGTTCTTCAGAGCCTTTGGAGATCAAATAATTCCAAAAGGATGGGTATTTAGCTTTGTCATAACAAAAACAACCTCACTTTCTTTTCTAATTTCTGTAAATATTTGTCTTGATGTATTGAGATGACTCTGGTTTGTCTCACAATAATTATTTATATTGTATTTGATCTTGTAACATTCTTGGAATTGGAACAAAACCCCATTATTTTAGCTATCAAACACAGAAGCTTTGAACTTAACCTTTCAGATCAGTGTTTTCAGTGAAAAATCGAACATTTTTCCTAAGAGAAGCTCAGACAAGTCTATAAACCTTTTCTAACTTAATGAATGTTTCACGCCACATGCTGATTCCCTAGGTAAGCAAATCTATGGTTAGTGAGACGCAATCTTTTCTCGTGATTTAAGTTTGCTGAAATCAGATTGAGACTTTCCAGACTTGAGAGTGGTCACATTTTTCATAGCTTAACTGTAAATCATCTTTCACTTAGAAGATTTAGAGACAGACTGAGGAGCTAAATCTTTTAGTTTGCCTTCCTAACTAATAGAAGCCATCAGATGAGCCTCATTATGGTGTTTCCTAAAGGATTAGAGAAAACAGTTTGGTAATGTTCAAAGTAGGACAAATATCATTACAAGTATAACAACTTTATCCTTCTAACGATTCAGATGCAGAATTAGGTGTGATTACAAAACACTTGGAAATTGCTTGGGTTGATGGAATTCGTAATCAAAACCTGTCAGCTGTGAAATTAATAGTAATAAATGATACTGCCAATAATCAGCTGTAGAATTCTGAACTTGTGAACTGAAGTACTTTTATTCACTCAACAGCCAGAAAGTGTAGTTCTTGGTGTCAACGCTGGACCTTGCAAGGCTGCACTCATGTGAACAGTCCTGTAGACATCAATGAGCCTACTCACACTCTAAAGGTTTAGAGAAAATGGCCTTTACTTTGGGATTTATTTTATGAAAATTGGCTACTTAAATATTTTCCATATGTAATATGCAATAGGACCTTTCGCTATGAAATGGGAATTCAATTGCTGTTCAGTTGTAATAATAATGATATAACAAGTTATTGGCAGTTCTTCATGTGCAATGTCTTTTTCTGGATTAAATGCATTTCAGATGAGATTTCTGACTTATTCTTTTTGAAGTTCTGATATTCAAGCATTGTTACTGAGGCAGCTTTATTGCTTCTTCAGGTTTGGGGGGATTTATTTATTTACCATTTAAATGGGGGAGTCCTCCCCACTGAAAATACTGTTTATTTATACATATTTTGATTACGTCTGCTCTTAATACTCCATTTGTACTTACAGGAGTATTAAACCAATTTGATGCAAGCTGGTAGTTAAAGAAATGCAAATTAAATATCAAAGATTTTTTACGTTGTAGAAAGAAGCTGTAGGTGTTCTATTACCTCCAAAGCAGAACCAACATTAAACCTCCTTTTTTCCCCTTCCCAGATTTTTCCTTTTGAAAACACCAAACAGGGGTATTAATGGGGGAAGCCTTGTCAGGCTGGTATCTTCCTTGAGAGAACATTATATTTCTATTACTCGTAGCTAACAATTTAAACTAAAAGGACAGGTCTTGTAATCTAGTGGCTTTCTACCTGGTTATGTTGTTTAAAACAAGAATGCTGCTTTATGTGTGCATAAAGTGAGATCTGCCTGCAATAAACTCCAAACTCAACAGTCTTAAGGAAAGGACTCTGGAAAAATGATTTAGTGTTATAGTTGTAAATTCTTTTTGCTGGAAAATAGCAACTAAAAGATAATTCTCCAATGCATGCTTATGGATTTCCCCCTCTGTAAAATGGTAGTGTAATTTATTCGAAAGCTGCTTTTGTTTTATTTTTGATAGTATAGAGAAGCTCTTAGTATTATGAGCTTTGTCTGATTAAGTGCACAAAATGACAAACAAGGTTGTCCTGTGCTCATCTTCTTCCTTCTTTAGACAGATAATCACCTTTAGAAGCCTGGATCCTATTCAGCTACTCTGTCAGTCAGCAATACCAAGACCCTAGTAAGCCGCATTTATCAAACTAAACACTTGATCTGTATCGGCACATCAGCTGGTGGCAAGGCCTAAGACACAAGATGAAAGTTGCAATTAGGATTTAGGAGGACATTTTATTATCTGAGATTTGAAATAGGTTTTCTTAGTTAATCCAAACATCTTTCCACTCAGATATGTTGACAGAGCCCTTCTGTACATGTACTTACTTCAGCTTAAGTGGGAACTGCAATGGATGTTGCCAAGATTTAATACCTCTAAAAGGAGAATACTTGTCAAGGGCAGGACACCGAGGGTGGAGTTAGAACACTGCCTGCACTCTGTTTGTGCAGCCTTTCTTCCAGTGGCATTCAAAAGACAGCCAAATAGCAAATTCTGGTGCAAAACTTTCCTGCCCAGCTTTTCCTGGAAAATAAAAACTATTTCTTAATGAAGAACAATTAGTAGCTTAAGCAGAATTAGAACAAACCCCAGCCACTTTTATGAGTATGTATCATATACAAGTCTGTAGATTGTGTATGAATTCTGTACGTAAAATGAGCAGATGTTACAGAGAGGGTGGTTTTCCCAAAGCCTAAAGGGCACTTACCTTTCTCGTGCTCCCTGAAAGTGCCTCCCTTATTTTAATAACCAGACATTCTTTCTCTTATTGGCATTTGTAGCCCTAACTTGGGTATTTCGCCTTTGTATGTAAGAACTGGTGTTTGAAGCAGTCACGTTCAATCAATAGTGGATCAATAGGGCAGGTTCACAGGTAGCATTCTTGTGCCATTCCAGTTGCCCTGAGGTATCAGAGGCAGCCTCACTGGGCTGTTGCTACTGTCTCCAGCTTTTGGGTGTTACATGTTTTGATTTGCCCTTGTCCTAGATGAAGACTATTCCTACGCAGAGAGCACTATGAAGATTTTATCTTCAGTTTGATGCTGACTAGACTGCATCTGCTGTATCTTTGGTGTCTCCAGTGTTATCTGCAAGTTTCTTTTTACTCTGCACTGTTTCAAATGGTGAAAGGAAAATACAGGCAAATCTCCAAGTTGCATTGTCAGTGTACAGATTTAAGCAGGTGAATTGGAATACTGGCTATGGGAATTTTCACAGCAGTCTCTAGCTTCATAAATGATCTATAGCTGGAAGAAACTGTCTTACAAAAGTATGGAGGTTATTATACCAAATGTATAGGATAAGATCTAAAGATAAGGCAAAGTTGTTCACCTTTGCTGCTGAGTGGAGATAATACTCTGAACATGCAGCTGTACAGTACACTACCCGAACAGCAGAGGTCCTCAAGACCCAGCGGTTCATGCTCAAGTGGAAATCTTGCAGCAATTACATTCCATTAGTCATTTTATAAACCAATTTTGGTCAGGGATTTTGTCATGCACTTAAACAAAATGGTCATCTTGTTTTCCTTAAATATTGTTTTAATTATTGTGAAATATTATCTGTTATTATTTCTTTTGTGGTGTGGCATTAATATTTTAGACAAACACTTGGAGGGTTTAAGTGCTCCTCCATCAAGCCTTTTGAAGAAACATGCAGCAGTTTTTTAGCAAAGTAGTTCCTGTGCCTCATTTGTCATGAAATGGCAGTGCTGCTGTCTAGAAGCAGAACTTTTTGATTATTATTAGAAAACATACAACATCCGAAATGTTATGGTAAAATGTAACTCTGATATGCAGAAATTATCAGTTCGTGTTCAATTAAGACTATAACTCATTTTTGCCTCACTGTAGAGATACTAATCCCAGTTATTTGAATGTGTATAGCAAGTAAAAGTTGGCATGGTCTGTTGAACTTATGGTCTTGGACAAAACTTAAATATTTATGCATTTATATAGGTAACATTGTTACCAGCTTCTCATTCATAGATTTATAAAAATATCTTACCAAAGAAAGTGGCATGGACATGAAATTATAAATATTGAGAGTATTTTTTCTTCTACGTAGTCTACTAGCTGGGCAGCTTAACCAGCCCTCTCTGGCCTGAAATCCCTTCCAACTTTGTTGCTGGTAACTTCCCTGTAACCTGGACAACTAAGCTTTGAATAGAAGGCAAGAATAGAAGTAAAACTGCAGTTTATTATCAAATATTTTCCATGATTAATACATTTTTAATGGCAGGAAACACTTAGATTTTGGCTTAATCATTAAAAGTGCTGGCAAATAGGTTTTGTGCTAGAGTAGCTGCTAGCTTTGTGTCTCTGCTCACAGTAATTTCCAGATTGTCGCACTGTTTACCCATGCCAATAGTAATGGTTGGTGATTCACAGGTTTTCAGAAGGCCAAAAAGACCAAAAGCATTTACTTCAAGTTGGTTCACTACTGTCTTTAACCTGTCATGTTTTCTGGACAATCTCATGATAGTGCCTTTATGTAAAAGCTCTCTGAGTGATGGATTAAGATCTGTCTTGGATTTTCCATGGATTAAGTTTTAAATTAACATAAAAGAATAACAATGTGAATCAATTTGATCAAAGAAAAAGTGTCACTAATTATTTAAACAGGACACTTACTACAGAGGTTTAAAGGCAAAGAAGCGGATTTCCCTTGCATGTGGATCAAATCAGAAGTATCCCATAATTGACTCTTTACAAGACCTTGCTGCAGCGTAATGGACTAGATATTAAAGCCTTAAGTATTTAAAGCTAGTTTCCGTCTTTCTCTAAATGGAGATCTACCACTAAGAGCTATTTTACAAGTCTGACACATTAGCTACATCACTGAGAAATACACTGGACTCTGGCTTCTCTGGTCCGGAATTTCAAGACCTTTCAATAGTTAAATGGTGTGAAATGGGTAGCATTGAACCTGTGAGAAGGAATGAGCATCCTAAAAATAAATTCCAGATGGGAATATCTGTTGGAAAAGAGCAGAGATGGTGGATGCTCCTTTTTTATAAGCATTTAATTGATTTTCTCTTTGGCACCTATTTTTAATTTTGTTGGTGTTCCTTGTAAAAACTCGTTCTCTGGTAACAATAGCTCTCAAAGCAAATGAGCCTTTTTTTCTGTCTGGATTCGGAAGATGTCTTCTGCATTTATTTCTGTTTAAAAACTGGATCAGACGAATGCTATTACATATCAAATACTGGTTTGTACATGAAGGAATGTTGTATTTTCTCATCTAAGGAGCACATATCAGTTTTCTTTTGGAGGAGATGCAGGAAAGACATTCCAAAAAAGAGACTGCTGTCTTCTTGCCCAGTCCTCCTTGTTTGCACAGGGTGTATGAACACGACTTACACTGTCAAAATATTAGAGATGTTATTCCTAAGGCAACTAAAGGTAGTACAGTTTGTCCAATCTTCATAAAACAATCACATCTAAGACATGGAAACATGAAATCATTCTAGGTAATCCCATTAAAGAGTTTACAAGATTAAGCCAATGCTTTTTATTTTCATTTTTTGGATTGGATTTATTTTGGTTCATTTTGGTGTTACTACCTATAAAAGGCTTTGTGTTACATTAGGTAAGATTTCAGTCAATATAAACTTTTATTTGTATTGATCTGTGTTTAAATTGTTGCTGTGCTTTGCACTAGAGTCAGTGAACATTCTCCATGTTCTTCATTTTCCATTAATCTACACTCCAAGTAGTCCTTCCACCCTGTACCCCAACCTTTACCTCAGGCTTCACCTGTTCAGGCATCCGTATATATGTGGTACAGTAGTGTTACACTGATAGGAGAAAGTTACATTCTGTAGTTAGAATCATAGAATAGTTAGGGTTGGAAAGGACCTTAAGATCATCCAGTTCCAGCCCCGCTGCCATGGACAGGGACACCTCACACTAAACCATGTCACC
>JANHGB010049341.1:0-13051 GCA_026283785.1 Coracopsis vasa
TCCCTGCCCATGGCAGGGGTTGGAACTGGATGAGCTTTAAGGTCCCTTCCAACACAAACCAGTCTGGGATTCTATGATTCTGTGAAAAGAGCAGCAACAGCCACAGAGACCTCATATGAGAGAAGGAAGGGGAAAGTGGAGCGTAATCAGGCCATCTACTGTAAAACCACAAGTCATTGTTTTCAATAGACTATTTTTGGCCTAGTTTCCCATTACACAGGCACTCACATACCCTTTCTGCTGGCAGTGGAAAGCAGTAGATGTTATAGAGAAGATAAAGCGAATGGCAGAAAATAGTGTTGGGTCTCCAAAGAAAATCAGCCACCCCTCCACATTCCTGGCAGATGTTTTCCTAACCCCTTCTTAAAGAGCTGTAATGATGGAGGAGTTATGCCCTCTGCAGCAATCTCTTCCAGTGCTGAACCCTCCCTGCTCTCCAAGTGCTTTTTCTAATGTGTAATCTGTGTCACCTCTGTCAATTTAGGGCCATTATTTGTTGCCTTACCCACTTTCCTGGAAGAGAGGAGCAGAGCAAGATAAGAGCAAGAAGAAGGGAAGACATCTGCTCTGTTTCCTGGGGAGCAAGCCTCTGTTGACCTTTCAGTAGGCTTCAGCTTGTTTCATTTCTTGTACACGTACTCTGCTTTCCACTCCATAAAACCCAGCAGCGATCGTGCCATGGTGAGACGACTGGTGAGAACTTAAAGGGTTCATTTTGTCACAGTTTTAAAATGTCAGATTAGGCTGTGTAGTCACATTAGTACCGTTAGCTTTAATATACTCGATGCCTAATCTGCCAGGGCTTCTTTATTGACAGGCTGCATCTCTATTTGAGCTTGAATAAACTTGTGCATAAAACGTTATCGGCAATGACAGCTGAAAAGAGGTCTATTGCTCTTTAAATTTTTGATGGGAGGCAAGCATTCTGTCATTTGTGATAGCATTATATGTAATCCAACATAACAACTTGATAGTCTGATATAACAACATTCCAGCTTCCCCGCTACCATTGTAAAGAGATGCTGTACAAGCTGCTACTACACGCAATAATATCAGCACTGACAGCTGGAAGAAGAGTCATGCTTCGCTCTTTAAATCTCTTGCAAAACCCCCTCATCTTTATTGATTTGTTTTCTTGGGGGTGGACATCTTTCTTTGCCCAAAATTCCTAGGGAAATGGGCTGGTTTGGAAATTCATGACAGGATGGAGGTGACTCAGGAGATGTCTGTTTTTACAGTGCTGCCTGAAAAGCTGGTACAGTGTGATTGTGCTCTGCCCCAAAACACAGAACAGGGCTCCTCAAAGCCTTTGCTTGCTGCACATATCCCAGCTCCACCTCCTAAGTTCTCTCATCACTGCTGGCTTCCATGCCAACCTCTCTGTTTCTGCCAGGCAGGGGCTGGGTGCTGTCACACAGAGTCCCTATCTTCCTTCCTTTGTCCTCAAAACCCAGGATAATCACATCCCTGGTTTACCACCAGCAGCTTTCAGTACGCTGCCAGAAGAGGCGAGTTCTGCCACCGTACAGAGACATTGCCCACCTCTCCTTCAGCAAGTGCTCTGTCGCTTCATGCTGGATGCTCCCTGCACTCAGTGACGTAGGAGAAGTGTAATGCATAGATCAACTATTTTGACCACTATTGGTATATTAATTGAATTGTGACTTTTTACATTGCAGTATCTTAACTGCTTGAGGTCAGGCAATTCAGAAATTAACTCCAAGTTAGTTTTCACAAGAAAAAAATCAATACACAGGATAAGAGAGATCCATTGGATCATGAACAGTTCATGTCCTAGAGAAATAGCTACTCTGCTTTTTCTTTAAGTGGACTTGATTTTCACTCCTTTATACCTCTTCCATGCTAGTATAATTGATTTAAGTCAATGAAAATCCAGTGGAGCAACCCAGTATAATTTAGCTGAGCTGCACCAGCATGAAACTGGTATGGCAGCAAGGACCAGCGCTAGCTGATCCGGCATCCCCAGCTTTGGCAGCTACATCAAGGACCGGTTTATTTTTCCCCACGCTCCACTGCACACTATAACACCACCAGTAAGCAACCAAGTGACACTGAGAGCTACCCAAAGGTATGTTCAAATGAAGGAGCACATTTTAATATTACACCATATGTTGCTAAACAAGCTGTCAGGCAAAACTTATAGGCAGGTGGATATGAGCCCTGAACATAAATAGCTGAGGTTTATGTATTTTAAGGCACAGATTTGTGGGGGAGGCTGTACTTCACCTGATCTCTGGCTGGCAAGGAGCACTGCAATAACCTCACCTGACCTTCGGCAGAAGAGCAATCCTGGAATTTCACATGGGCTCTTTTACCCTTCCTCTCTCATTTTTATTCCTGTCTGTACATGTTATAGCATCACCTTCTTCTCTGGTTAAACCTTTTCTTCACTGTAATTACAAAATAGCCATCTCTTGTCCAGGAGCGTCATTACAGATGTTTATATACCACTGCCCATGCATACCCTAGAATCATTCAGAACACAATAGCTTTAACATCATGGAGTACAACTGAACACCCCTGAACCATCTCCCCAAGCACCCCACTTAGAGAAACATCCGATCCAGGCAGATGCTCTGTGGAGCCGAGGCAGGTACCTGGAGCACACCCAACCGGGGAAGGGCAGGTTGCATTTGCAAAGCAAATCTTATGCAAGAGCACCAGTATCCTCTCCAAAGGCAGGCGAGAACTGCTTCTGTTTGCAGGGGGAGTAATTGAAGCACTTCTCTAGCATCAGCCATATGAGTCTTCCTGCTGATGTCCATAGGGCTGGGGAGAGACATCCTCCCCTTGAGCAGCCTGGACTAAGACCTGCTTACTTACTCACTGTGCCAAGGCAGAGGCTTAACCCAATTGAATATGGTATTGAAGAGTTATTCCCTGCACACCTTCATGAAAAAAAGACATAAGGCAATTGTGCTGTGCATATACATGCAGGACGGGAAACCTGTAGGGTGAAGAAATGTTCCAGGATGGAACCCACAAGTGGTGGGAAGATCAGAGCTGCTGGAATTAATTGGAGATTTTATTATTAATAAAAGCACTCCAGTTACTGTGCATAAAACTAACTCATTCTTGTGATGCATTCTTTCCAGGCTTCCTGAGACTGCTGCTAAGATAGGTAACTATTAACATCTGATACTGCTTCAATTCACAGCCTCCTGACAAACTGCTTAGACTTAGACTCTGGGAACACAAATGTGTGTGATACAAAGTAAACACATAAGTAAGTGTCAGCAGTTAATAGAGGTAAATTAATGGTTAATCGGACCACACATGTATAATTAGTTCCAGGTTCTAGGTTGAAAGTAATAAAATACTTCTCTTCTAAAAGGAAAAATTGCAGTTATTGAAGTAATCCTAACACGTTGTAACCAAACCCCCAGCTCCTCTGTGAGCCAGCTTCAGGCTTCTTGGCCACATGAATAGGGCTCCTTGCTGACCTCAACCCACCTTCCTACCCATTCCTGGGCAAAGCCTTGGGGTTTGTCCCTTTGAATCTCTTCTGAAAGGCTGTGATTACAGAGTAAAGGCCTGCTTGGGTGTGTGATTAGAGGTTATGTCCATGTCTCCATGGATGGGAAGTTCTGGAAAGCTCCAGATAGAGCAGTGACCTCCTTCCTCTCTGGATCATTGCACCACCTTCCAGGGATGCACAGTGAAATGCTGTCAGCTCAGCACCGCTCTCCTCGGGGGGTGACAAGTGGGCTGTGTGTGCTGCTGCCCCACAGCTCCTGTTGGCTCTGAGCAGTATTTATCCAAGAGCACTTGCCAAGCAGGCGTTTGGTTTTGAAACTGTTCAGGCTGAGGCTACAGAAGGAGTCTTTGAAAACCTCTAGGAGCTAAACTGCTTAATTGCAGCCCAGAGAGGGTCACTACTTTAAACCAATCTCTCTATTTTAAATGTCAAGAACAAGGCCCTTGCTGGAAGACCAATAGAAGCACAGGAAGAGTACTTTCAGTTTTGCATCCTTCATTCATCATTATCTTCATTACTTGCCTTGATTGCAAGGCTGCTCTGAGCCGAGCAGAAGAGACACAGGCCGCCATCCGTCTTGCCTGTCCTCTGAGTTGCAATCCATTTGCTCTTTCCCTCCAGCCCAGCTATGAGGAGTGGATGGGTTTGTGCAGGAATGAGCTCTCCAGGATGGAGGAGAGCTCTGGCTGAGAAGGGAGCACCAGTTGGCAGAGCCAGGAGTGCAAGCCTGGGCTTGCTGGAAGAAACCAAGTGCACGAAGATACTCACTAAGGGCAGGCGCTTTTTTGGGCATAATTTGTCATCGCTGTTGCTATTAAAATGTAAAATAGGAAAGCAGAGCGGAGGAAGGAAGTCAGGAGAGCTGGAGACATGCAGCTACTCCAGCCTGGAAGCTCCTTGCCTGCTAATGAGGCATGAAACACCATGCGGCTTTTGTAACGCAGAGCTCAGTAATGGATTGAGTTGGACAGCTTGTCTTCCTGCAGAAGGCGAAGTGGCAACTGTGAATTAAGGTAGGTGCACAAGTGGGTTTAAAAAAGGAATCAAACCAGTGTTAGGGGCAAAGAAGGTTAGGAAAATGCTTAATGGCGTGTCACCTTACTCAGGCTTAAAAGGCTAGTGCTGTCCTTGTGTCACCAGAGCAAATCCATGCACTTACCACCAGCTCCAGTTATGGGGAGACTTCATTTTACAGATGGGATGGTCCCTGTCTTGGCTAATGGCCACTGCAGCTCTACTGCTGACCACCTTAGGGTTTTGTGTGAGCTGAGAAGATAACACTTACTCACAGCGTAACTACTTTTAACAGCACCTAAGAGATCTGAGACACCAAACGTATGTTTTTAACTGTAGGCAGCTTTTAATAGTTCTTAAAATGCCTTTTCCATGAGAACTTCACTCAGGAGGTCAAACAAACTGAGTGAATACTGTGATTTCATTTCTCTTACCGTGCATCAAAGGCAGGCTCCAAGAGGACACCCATTTCACATCGGGTGCCTTTACATTCATGGGTTAATTTGCATGCTGGCATTTTAGGTCTCATTTATACCGTATTTTCTCAGTAAACACACATCAGCTCTGAAGATCTTAATTAGAGTCTTTGGAAAAACCCAATATGCTATAATTCTTCCACTGAGGTCTATATGGAAAACAAGGAACATATTTCAAATGCAACGCTAACAAACAAACAAGTGTGCGCAGCCCCAGTATATAGACCCAGTATATACACACACACTTCCTTAATATGCTTGCTTAGACTTTACAATCTGTTTATTAATTCATGAATAGACTTGATATGCCCTCTGGAAAAAAAATATTAGAATAATCTCTCTCAATTGGCCTCACTGTTAGCATGCCTCTAATTAACCAATGTACACCTCCCCTTGCTGTTAAACAGCTCCATGGTTCTTAACACCACTGTTGTTAGGTGACAGCTATAAAAATTTTTAACAGCTCTCCTGTTACCACTTTTCTCCTAAGTACATGAAAGTGGCTTTACATATTTGACCTTTCCCTTCCCTTCTCCCATGTTTTTAACCCTTCTTTCCCACTGCCGCAAGGAGCTGATGCAGTGGGTATCTCATGGCTGGTGAGGATGCAATATCCTGCTGCTCGGCACAGGGATAGTTTGCACTGGCTCTGAGGACAGGGTCTTTATGTGCTTCCCCCTGGACTGCAAGGGACTGTTTGAGGAGCAAAGTTCTGATTTTGCAAAGGCCCTTTAGCAAAAGCCAGGAGAGATGCTATGGGAGTGTCTTTCACGGAATAGCTTGCATCAGGAGCTGTCGGCCTGGCACTACAATATCCATACACCTTTAGCTCCAAACGTGACAGAAACACTTTAGCCAGTTCACAGCCTAACACCCAGTAATCACCAGGAAGGCAAGAGCAAATCCAGGGGATTATTTTCCTTTTTCAAGGTAAGCGGGATCATGTAACCTGGCTGGAGTTCAGCCAAAGGCTGACAGATCTGGGATGAGCCAGGGCCAACAGTTAAGGAGAGCATCAGGAGTCAGATGGGATCAGTCCACAGATCACAAATGCAAAGTGATCCTCCGGCCCAGTGCTGCATCAATGTCTAACAAAGAAAAATGACTCAGAGGAAAAGATGCCATGTCTTGAACAGCTCCTCCTGGACACCACTCTTGGAACTGGAGGTCATCAGCCAAGCAGCACCAAGGTTACACCACCTTTTTGTGGCTGATGGAGCTGGCTGAGTGTACAGTCAAGAGGAGCATGGCTTTGGGCTATGATTATCATGTATATTTTCATCTTACAGAGATGCAAGCTGAGGAGGAGATGCTTAGAGCAGAGCAGGAGCAGCAAGGGGAAGGTGCAGTGTGGGTCCTTCTCGTTGTATCCCCCAGCATCAGCCCTCCTTGGCCTGACTCTGCACATTCTCTGCAGCAGCAAATGGACCACTGAACATATCTTACCTGTCTAAGAAATCCTTTGTAACGTGCCATGGCCAGGAGCATCACAGCTCAGCAATGTGAGTGGGAAAAAACACCTCCTCCTATTTTCAGCAGCAACAGAGTCTGGCAGGAGCTGAAAGCACTTGAAATTAGATCCTCAAAGCCTTTTGCCAGCAAAATAGCATCCATCTACCCCAAGGAGCAGTCCCTGGCTTTCTGGTCAAAAGATACAAATGGCTCACAGCAGCTCTGTGCAAAACCAGTCATCCGGGGAGCTACCAAGGCATGCTGCATAGCACATGCACTGGATCCTCCCTCAGCCCTATAAAGTGTCTTTATGGCCTTGAAACAATTTTTCCTGCGTGGTTTTCACTTCCTAAGATAAGGGGAGGTTCATGGCACAGCATCTGGCAAGACACTGGATGAATTTCTTACCTTGGCCTTGTGTCAAAGGACTCAGCAGTATGAGAAAAACCTATCCTGGCACAACCCTGCCAGTGGTACCTACCAGGGGTGCTCCCTGGAGTATATTATCCTCTGAATTGCACACAGGTTTGTCTCATCAAAGGGGCTCCTGTCTCCAGAGATGAGCCAACACATGGGAGCTAACACACAAAGTGTGGATGTTCAAGAGACCCACACCAAGAAGCAGATGAGGGCACAAAAATACTCAGCAGCACAGACCCCCCCAAGAAGTGTCCATCATGATTCCTCAGAGGTCACTAGAACAATGAGGGGCTGTCTCACCTGCCAGGGATGGCACTCACAAATAACAGCAGTCTGCAACAGCCAGGAGGTATAGCTCTCTGTAGGCAACTGCATGTGAAACAGGCAGACAGGTGCCATCAATCCAGCAGAACCCAAAACCAAATCATGCCCTCTAGTACTTTGAATTCAAAGCACAAGTATCAGCTGCAGCCTGGAAGTTAACCATCATCCTTAAAAGGCAGCTCCTAATGTAGGCTTTGGTTGAAGCAACTGCTGTGTCCCTGTGTTGCCACTATCACTGAATGAGAAGTGTGCCTAATGGGGGAGAAGGGTAATCTCATTTGATATGAAATTATATTAGTGACAGCTTATTCCTGTGACTGCTCAAAGGGCTGGGCAGGTTGGATGGTGTTTTCATGGTATTTACTAACCTAAAACTGAATAACTGAAGAAGCAAAAGTCACCAGGGAGAGGGCAGCAGCAAGAGTAGGAGCACACGGAGGCAAGGGCATCACCAGCCTGGCACACAAATGGAAAGACCTGGAGAGAGAATAGGGCAGCCAGGACCCAGAGCAGAGATGGAGAAGAGCACAAAGAGAGGAAAAGCAAGAGTGAGCAACAGCAGGGACTGGTTATCCCAGTGGGAAGGAAGAGATTTCATGTAGGGTCTTTGCTGCCCTTGGTGCTCACAGGTCAGTTGAGCTCTTCTTGCTGCAGAGGAGGAGAGGGGCTGGCTCCCTATCAGCACCCACTGCCTCTGCTGAACCTCCATCAAATGCCCTGTCTCAGGCAGGGCAGTCACACCACACACCTGGCCATTCTCATTCCATTGCATTTCTTTACATGAGACTCTCACTGAATACAGAGTCAGCTCTTTACAGAGCTTTCAGGTCTATAGAGTTGAATATACACATCTTGACAAAGTCCTTATAAACACCCCTATGGCAGGTCACTGCCAGTTTCCTGAAGGAAGAGCTCATCATTTAGTGCTTCACCACATAGCACCAGTGCTGATGACAGGCAGAACAAGATGAGCAGAGAGCACTGGCACCCCCCACAGCAGGGCACCTCTGGTCTCACTGAAAATCAAACCCAGGAGTGTCTGTGCACTGGTGAGAGCTGGTGCAGATGCCCATAGGCAATCAGACTTCTCTCCATCCCTGCTGGACATCTGAGCCAGTTCGGAGAGGGAGAATTCCCCTGATTGCTTTGCAGCTGGGGACTAACAAGAAGATGTTCCCAGTGCAGAGGAGGAAGAACCGCTGCTCTTAGGCCCACAGACTGACCCTTGCCTTGTTCCTGCTGTCAGCAGACAACATCTACACTGTCATTTAATAAATAGACCAGCAGTTAGCTATTACTGCTTAAAAGCAGCAATAAAGTACATTATTTGTGTTTTATTACTTACAGTTAGTAATATAATAAAATTAAAATAACATCAACTAATGGCGTAAAGGCTTTGGGAGCTGAGATTGCACATACAAGAATCCACTTTACACATCAAAGTACTCCAAGGAGTGGGAAATGACACTTCTGTCTTCAAGTGTCTATGGGAGCAGGAGGCCTTGTGAGCTGCCTTTACCCCAGGCCATCTCATGTCTTGAGGCCAGAGCATGCTGGCAGGTCACCTGTGATGCTGAGCTGCAGTTAGCAATGGAGCAGCAAGGGATGGATTAATGGGGTACCTGCCTGTAGGTTTGGTTTTGTAGAGATCTGAAATGAACTGCTTTGTGGCAGGGAGGTGGTGAGCAGCCAAATGAACTGAATCACATCCAAGCTTGGCATTCTCCAAGGGCAGGGGAATTCTCTCATCCTCTTTCCCAAATAGTCTTGTTCTTGCTTCGTCACTTCTGCTGCATCATGTGCAAATGTCAGAAAATGTCTTGTTTTACCCAGAAAGGTTTGCTTTGTCTGCAGGTGAGGTCCCATCTCCTTCCACCATTGTCTCCATCTCATGCTCCCTTCAGGCTGGCTTTGTGGTCAATAGATCCCTTCTGCAGTCTCACTTATTTTTCTACAAGAGCAAAAAACCAGCCCAGCAAACAAAAACTGGGTAAACTTATTTTGGTTAATGACCTAAACAGGTTCAGAGAGGACCCGAGGACCACCAGAGCTGGCACAGGAGAGCATCGTAGACCTGATGTGGTTTCCACTCAGCAAGCTGAACCCACACTCTGTATCTCTGGTATGTTCCTCCGCTTCCAAAGCTCAGACAGATGTTGCTGCTCTGTGCCATTTACCTTCATCCATAGCTGTAAAAGTTGGATTTGGTTTTCCTGCATCCCCACCAAGCTCACAAATAAAACACTGCAGCAGTTACAGCCCCTCTTGTCGGGCATGCAGAGGTCAGCCAGGCTTTGGTTCCTGTTTGTAAAGCACACTGAACATGTGCTGTGGAAGTGATAAGCATCAAAGTAACTCTTTTTTAAAATGTTGATTTCAGGACAAAGAGATTTTTTTCCCCTCCATTTTATTGCAGATATCAGAAGAGGAACAGACCGACCAGGACTATTCCCTGAGCCATTCCCTCAAGGGTTTTATGCAGGGCAATGTATTACATGAAAGCAGCACCGTTTGTACTCTAAATCAGTTGTACCTTTGTTAAAATACTACTGAATTCATTCCTTGTGTTGGGAACAGTCCCTACATGTTCCATCTGGGATATGAGGGCATGAGGAGGGACCCTGAGCATCCATGACCTGATGTTTCTCTCCTGCCATCATGCACCCTTACTGTGGCATTGTGGCAGAACAAGTTACTCTGATCATGTTCCTCCACCAGCATCCACTTAAATCCACCAGGGAGAATTATTCCATGGTACTTACAGGGGGACATCACTGTTTTACTGTAAATTAAAGCCAAAATATCTACGGGAAGTGGAATCCATCAGGGCCAAAAGAGATGGGAGTGCTCAGGTAGGATAACAGGAACAACTGGTTCTGCTCATATGCTGAGCAGTTCCATGCAGGAGCCTCCTCTGCTCCACCATCAAAATCGCATCAGTTGTGCAGTGCAGTGAAACAAGCTGAGCTTATCCTAGGCCAAGCAGAGCAGAAAGGCAGCTTTAACCTGAAGAGCGTAAGAATTGCATGGAGAACATATCCCAGGCACAGAAGAGCTGGATTAGGGTATTTATAGTTCTCCAAGGCTAATTTCACAAGCAGAGCCAGCCAGCCAGAAAGAGCCTTTAAAGCATCACATAACCCCAACAGGCCTAACACAATTAAATGCCGGATGGAGGACACACAGTTGATCCACTGGGAAAAGGAAGGAGACTGCCACTTTGAAACAGAGGTGCAGAGGTGCCAGGCCAGGCAGGAGGTGTCGCTCAGCCCTGCTCAGGCTGGTGCTTAGACCCTGCTGGGTGCCTTCAGAGACAGAGCATCAAGCAGAGGACGACAGTGAGCATCACACCCCACGTGTGCACCTCACCAGTGATGGAAAGAGAACCCACCAGCTCCATTTGCCCTGCCACCACCTCATCTCTTTTCACAAGTAACTTACTCCCAGTTCAAGACGATGCTCTAGATCTCTGTCCTGCTCACCAGCAGCTGCCCCACGCACCACCTCCAATCCAGGCATCCACAGCACTGTGTTTGCTTTCCATGGGCAGTGGGCTCTTGCTGGGGTGTGTGCTGTGTTTTTAATTACAGGCTTCAATACAAAATGCTCCTGTGCTTCATAGAGCAGCATTTCATTCCCACCCCCTTCCAGCCTTTCTTGATATCAGAGGCCAAACCACAATGGGGGAGAATTTTTTGCTCCATATCTTTATGGTGCTTCTTCCAGGAGCACATAAAACAAATTAGCCACTTAGGCCATTATTAGGCACTTATGGCCTTTTGATGTTTATGATTTATAACAGCAATTTGCACTTATGTAGCACGTTTCAGCTGAGGCTAATACAGCTATTTTGCAGTTCAGTCGCGCCTTCCCTCTTCAGCTCTTGGAGAGCTTCGTAAGGCCATGCTAGGTCTGGCAGTGAAGAGCTCCTCTGGGGTACCACGACTCCTGTGCCACTGGGCATCTGCCCATACGTCCCATACCAGCACCATGCTCAGAGCCAGCCTGAGTGACCAGGCATTATAGCCCTGTTAGAACAATACACTGAAGGCTGGTCCAGGGAGCTTGGCTCTCTCGCTGCTTGTTAGACACAGGAAAGTCTGATTGTCCTTTACTTGCTGTTCTTAGAGGCTGTCCCAATAGAAATTAAGTGTATTTGTGAATAACAAGCTTATTTCTTCCTGTGAGCTCCAGACCTGTGCTGAGCAGGGTAAACTTCAATATGCATCCCTATAACTACATGAGCCAGAGTGGAGACAGCAGGTCAATGGGGATAACTCTTCTTGTGGCAGGAGCCTTGTTCTATCTGTTGAGCCCCCACTCAAAAGAAATCAAGCTCTCCTGACCTCACCAGGGACAGAAACCCAAAGCCTGGTGAAATATAGCAGGACTTCTTGGCTCTGAGCATAGTTTATATTCCAGAGCAAGCTGAGAGCTGCAGCACAGAGAAACCCCCAAAACACCTTCACCTACAGCACTTCCTCTCTGTGGATTTACAGGTGACTTGGAAAGAGTTATCCACCTGTCTTAGGGGCTTATTTTTTCCCTCCTTTTTGGCAGCTTGCTACAGCTTATTTTTGCTCAGAGGGGAGACCCAGGAATAAGTGTCCCCAGCAGGGGCATGGGGAGGTGAAGCTGTGCTGTCTGCTAGGGGCATGGGTGCTTTCCCCCAGCTGAGAGATGAGTTCATCCTTGCACTTCTTCACAAGGATGCCCTCACAGGTCTCACAGGTTCTTTGTAGGGTTTTACATACAATCTGAAGGGCAAAGCCAGCTGGAATTTGCTGCAGAGGATGAAAGGCAGGAGGGCAGATTTGGGATGGGGGGTGCTGGAGCTAGAGCTATTCCTGCCACTGTCCCCATGCGAGAAGGGAGTTACGAGTTCCTCCACAAGCCACAGGGAAATGTCTCTCTATTCATCCTGGCTCATAGCTGCCCCTCTGTTCCCTCTGGGTCATCCCCTTGGTGCCTTCTCTTCCTTGCCCAGGGAGATGCTCGGAGCCAGTTTGCGAGGATACAGGTGTGTCTGACAAAACCTGCTTACGATGCAAACTCATTCTCTGTGAACGTGCCCTATTTCTCCGGGATGTTTTAGGAAATTAAACATGCCACAGACTCAAAAGTTTACCTTTACGCAAATGTCAACATCTGGCAGAAGGACTCGTGGCCTTTTTCAGCCTGTCTGTACCAAGGGGCTGCCTTCAATGTTTTGGTTGTACCCAGACACCCATCACCATACGCATGCTAAGCATATCCCGACGTGATTTTCCTAGTAAAGGCAAGTATAGAGAGCTAAGTGTTAAATGCTCTTTCAAAGCCACCAGGAATATCACTGTTTACTTGTTTTCTGGTCTGTAACAGATGCTGGCATTCAACATTCAGAATGCCTCAGGAAAAAAGGGAAAAACAGAGATTGCCATGACAAGGTTAGCAAATGACAATTATTTGTCAGTAAATCTTTTTCTCCCCCCCTTCCCCAGTGAAGCCACTCTTTATGAATGAGCGAGTGCCATGCTGAAGCTGATGCCTCCACATGGGATGGGTAAAGCTGTTACCAGCCCAGTGTGGGCTTTCTCCTTTCACCCTCAGTCCTGTGCAGTCGCCTCCTCCCACAGCAGCAGTGGTGGGCTCTGAGGTTTCTCTCTCTTCCCCATTTGCAGTCTGGGGAACTTAAATGCAAAACTTGGGTGCTGCTTGCTTGCCATAATCTGGGTCTCGACCTTGGTACAGCTGATTTCATAGAATCCCAGCCTGGCTTGGGTTGGAAGTGTCCTAAACCCATGCCATGAGCAGGGACACCTTCCACTAAAGCAGGTTGCTCCAAGCCCCTGTGTCCAACCTGGCCTTGAACACTGCCAGGGATGGG
>JANHGB010049341.1:13151-24227 GCA_026283785.1 Coracopsis vasa
CTCACAGGGAAGAGCTTCTGCCTAAGAGCTCATCTCAGTCTCCCCTCTGGCAGGTTAAAGCCATTCCCCTTGGCCTTGTAAAAAATCCCTCTCCAGCTGTGTTGTCAGCCCCTTTAGGTACTGGAAGGCTGTTGAATAACTTGGTCTCGGTCTTTTAGCTGAGTCTAAACATTGGGGAAAACCTCCAATTTTAAAGGAAGTTTCTTTGACATTTGATAAATTTAGGAGAAGATTACAGCAGAAGCAGCTCTGCTATCAGCCTTTTTAACCCTGATAGCAGGTTTCTGGCTTGCCAGAGCAGTTTCCCATCAGAACTTCTCCATTACTTCTGCTGATGGCCCCCATGTAAATCCAACACCAGTGAGTTCCTGGTTTGAGCCTGTGCATTCCTTCATTTTGGGCCCTGTAGCAATTGTTGTTGTGAAGTCTTATGGTCATAGTTAGGTTTTTAAATTACAATGATTGTATAGGAGATAGAAGGAGGTTCCATGTGCAGATCCCAGGTCTGGTCTCATAGATCACAATCTGCTGTGTGGGCTCTAGCATTCATCAGTCTCTAACATGGTTTTCTTCCTTTTCAGCATATGAGCCGTGGAAATGTGGCAACCTTGATTCCTGTTTCTGAGATGCTGTGTTTAAACAGTCTGTACAGTATCACATGTTCTGAGGATACGGGAGAGCAGCGCTGAGTTTCCTTCCATCCTCAGAGATGGCTTTCTTCCTCTGGTTAAGCTGATGCCTTGTTCCTGTCGTGTCCCTTTCTCGCAGGATGTAACCTGAAGATTTTTAACAACCAGGAATTCGCCGCTCTCTTGGCTCAGTCTGTGAATCAGGGCTTTGAAGCTGTGTACCAGCTGACCAGGATGTGCACGATCCGGATGAGCTTTGTCAAGGGATGGGGAGCAGAATACAGGTGAGGCATTCCGAATGAAACTCTTGTGCTTGCTGCTGCCACCCCTGTGTTCCACAGCCTAGGACAGTGTCCTGCAAAGCTGCTTCCCTCAGCTTTTAGGTGGGGAGGAATTAGCACAGCGTCTCTTCAGTAATGCAGATCATGGAATCATGGAATGGTTTGAGTTGGAAGGGACCTTAAAGCTCATCGAGTTCCACCCCCTGCTGTGGGCAGATACACCTTCCCCTAGAGCAGGTTGCTGCAAGCCCCTGTGTCCAACCTGACCTTGAACACTGCCAGGGATGGGGCAGCCACAGCTTCTCTGGGCAACCAGTATCTCTCCACGCACATAGTGAAGAATCCTGCCATACACCAGGGAAGACCACGTGTAGTTGGTCACAGTGTTCTACGAACCAAGAGCTTTACCTGAAGCACAGCAGATAAATGCAGATGGCCTCTGTAGGAACTATTTCATTGGGCTTGCTTAAAATCAGATGTATATTTGCTAGTTTGAGTGTCTTACAACTACACTGTTATCAGGCAGGATCAGTGTGAGTGCTTCCTAATAGATATGGCTTGGGTTTTATGCTTCCTTTATCAGGAACTAATGGGATTGAAGTAAAAGCAGATTGGCTAGAAAATACATACATGGAAGAACTGTTAGAGTTGTTGCACAATTATAGTTAAATCTCCTCATCCTTTCCTTAGTGCTTGTCATAGGGCAGTTGCTTCATTGTGACCAGAGGCAGCGGGATGAACAGGGTTACTGTTCTTAGTGAATACTGAAGATAAAAAAGAAGATGTAGTAGGGTCTGGTGGTTATTCTGACAGCACAGGGGGCAGGGACAGTGCAGTGGATGAGTACTCCATAGCTGGTGTTGCTGTCACTCCTCTGCATTAGCAAGCCCATGTCCCTGGGTAGCAAAAGGAGTGAAATCAGCGTTTCATATTACAGGCAGGAGAGATGAAATTCATTGGAAAATTAATGTTGTTTTACGAGAGCTGGCAGAGCTTTCAGCCAAATGTGATTTTGAAATACTCACTTGAGTGTGTCCCCTTTACATCTGTGGCCTTCCTTGAAGATCAGGGGCAGCCCCTGCCTCCCGGAGCCGCAGGGCTGTCTGCCCGTGCTCCCCTTGCACGGATGCTGGAGCATCAGCTGGAGCCTGCGCCCTGCACGTTACTCTCCCACTTTCTTCATTCCTCCAGATGTTTGGAGGCCATTTTGTTTTGAAATCCTCCTGCACCGGGCCAGAGCGTTCAGCCCTGGCTTGCAGCCACGCTCCTAATGAAAGCCAGATGAGCATGACTTACGGAAAGTCAACTATCTCATTAGAGTATTGGAGTCAGTGAAACCCTACGCTCACGCTGACCGCGCCGAAGCTGCTCTCTTGCTCCTTCATTTCCTTGCCACAAAATACTACATCTGATTGCCTTTGTCAGAGCACATTTGTTTGTTGAACTGATTCATATATGAGAACGGTACTGCAGGAGCGGCATCCAGAGCGCTGTTCCAGTGATTTCTGGTTCAGCTCTTTGGCCTTTGGAGCAGTCAGACTGGTGGGGTGTTCAGCGCTGGGGTGTGCCAGGGATTTGGTGGAGGGAAGGGGGGGAAACCAATTGCACAAGCAGCCCGTGATACAGACCTTATCGTCTGTGCAGTGAGAGCCCACAAGCTAAAGGCATGGATGGGGAGCTTTGAGTGTTTGCCTTTTGGAAAGGCTGGAGTCAATAGGGGTCACGTTGGTGGGAAGGCAGAATGAAGCTGCCATGGTAGATTTGCAGAGGGCAGAAGTGCCACAGCCCCATGGGCAGTGGGTCTCTGTATGGTGGTGTCAGAAGGATTGTTGGATGGCTCACACTGGTTTCAGGCAGCAATGGGGAGTGCTCTGTGCTAAGTTAAGGGAGCCTAGTTTTACCTCGGACCTGGGAGGTTTGTGTGCTTTGCTGACCGAGCGAGAGGTGCTCTGCTCCCTGTCCTGCAGTCCTCCTGCCCAAACAGCCCATGAGACACCCTTTAATGCAGGACACTTCACCACATGAAGTGGCTGCATCCGCCAGGCCCTGTCGTACACCCACTCCTGGGCACGGCCTGAGCGGGAATGGGTGGGGTGCATCAGGGATCCGCTTCCATCCTCAGTTCAGAGGAGGAGAGCTGCAGATTCATCAGCAGAATGGGTCACAGCCCTTGGCCAAAGCCCTGCAGAGCTGTGCCCGGAGCCCAGGAAGCAGCAGGGGTGGTGGTGGGAGCCCAGAGCAGCCACATGGGGCAGAGGATCCCCTTTGCAGCAGCAGTTTCTCCCTGGGCCCCGCAGGCTTTGCCTTCTCCCTCCCACAGACACATTCCAAGGACAGCTTCTGTGGGAAGTGAGGGTGTAAACCAAGGCTGTTTCCAGGCTGGTTCTCTCTCTTTGTAATCTTCCTCCTCCACAGCAGCTGTCCCTGCCTCTCCACATGGAACAAGGCTTAGGCCATCCCTCGGCAGAGGAGGGAGAGTCCCGTGCCCTGTGCCTTGGCCTCCCTTCCTTCCCATCCCTCCCTGCTTTACCATCTGGAGACACTCCATGGGGTCTGGCCTCAGGGAGAGTAACAGAGAGGGAGACAGGAGAGGGGGAAGCTGCTTTGTGGCAGGGGCTGTGCAGTGACCCAGCAGCGCATCCCCCTCTACTCTCCAGCCACAGCCGCCAGCTCTGGAGGGATTTTAAAGCACGTTTTAATACCACATCCCTGCTTTTCTGAGGGGGTTTGCAACCTTTTACACTCAGCAGCACTTCTGCTGCTTTCAGGGCAGCCAAGCAAGCGCAGGTCTGTTGGAGAGCCCCTACACAGCACGCATAGGGTAGGGTTCAACCATCCAGCACATCCTCTGGAGCTGTGCAAGGAGGCTGCTCAGCAGCGGCTCCAACTGCACAGGGGCTGCAGGGGAGAGTCCAAAAGGCTGCCTGGGGATCTCTCCATCACTTCCACATCCTGCCAGAACCTGCAGATATGGTAAAATGAGGGTAGCCTTGGCTTATACATAGAGAAATTGAACTTACTTGGTAACCTGCATACATTGCTATCTAATTGGGAGAGAGAAAATGAGGTCTGTAAAAGAAAACTGAAGACTTGTGCTGAGGTAAACACCTTCCATTCCATCCAGGGAATCTGATGCTGCCTGTTTTCAGGAATCTGAGTAGTAAATAGGCTCTGTAGTGATCTGTTCCTTTGGGATCCTAAAAACGTAAAGAGAAAAGGTAGGGGTTTTAAAAGCAGTTGGCAGCGTAGGCCAGAAGCGTGTTACAGAGGAGAGAGACATTCCTTTGGCCTCACATGCACGACTATTGTCTAAGCAGGAAAGAATGCTTCGGTAGCTGTAAAACCTCTTCCCATTGGTAAAGTTCTGTTCCTTTTTTCCTCTTCTCTCCCCAACCCCTTCTTCCTGGCAGGCGGCAGACTGTGACCAGTACTCCCTGCTGGATTGAACTGCACCTCAACGGTCCCTTGCAGTGGCTGGACAAGGTCCTCACACAAATGGGCTCCCCGAGCATTCGTTGTTCCAGCGTCTCCTAAGGAAACCTCTCCTGGGGATGGGTGGGGGGAGCAAAGACTGGAAAATGGAATTGGCTTAACCCTTAGTTAAACACCCAGTGAACGGCTTCCCAGTTACTGAAGTGATGAGAAAAACCTGCTAAAAAGAAAGTGGGTTTTGTTCTGTTTTGGTTTTATAATCACCCGTTGAAGCCACTTCCACTGAACCCATTTAGCACTTTGGGTCCAGCGCTCTGGGCCTTTGCAGTTACAATTAGAGGCTGAAGTTTATCATGATGAAGAACTGGACTTTGTTTCAGCAGAGAGGAGGCCGTGCTGTGCCTCCAGCACCCGCTCCCTGCTGCTCTGAGCACATGGGAGCCACAGAGGAAACCTCCCATTTGCCTCACCCAGCTCCAGGCTCGTGTCATGCAGCACCTCTGAAAAGCCAGGCACCGTGGGACTTCGGGATGAGTCTTGCTTGTCCGTTCCCATCACCATCCGCCTGATCCATGCCTGTCCTCCCTGGGATGGCAGCAGGGGGGGGGAAAGAAAGTGTTTAAAGCACACACAAGAACTAATTCCCCCAATAATGCTCCCAGAAGGAACGAATTTCCCACGCTGGACTGCTAACAAGGAGGCAGAGTCTTGTTCCGTGCCTGAGGGATGCAGCTGATACCCTGATGGCCACAGGCTGGATTGACATGAAGCAAAAGAGGCCAAACTGAAGGCTCCTCTGATACTGCTGCAGCGATGTTTGACTTGAGCTGCTCATAGGCAGGTGTTTGTCCCATGCAGAGCTCTGCATGGCCACATTAAGCCTTCATTACCCTGCAGTCTGTGTGCATTAACCACCAAAAGTCTGTAATTCTGTTTTCCCAGTCTGTTGGATGGGATCTGCCACTTCTGGAGGCACTGGGGCTTCGTGACTCCCGTGTCCAGCTCTGCTCTAGTGATGGAAGTGAACAGGCCCTCATGGCTGCTTTCAGCATACGCAGTTGAACAGGTTGTCCTGTGCTGTCACATGTGACTGCACATGAACCAGGACATCTCAGACACAGCCCCCTTGTGTTTAAAACGTATTTCAGCTGATTCCAGTGCTCTGAGATGTACTTTCGCCTGGAGAAATTGGGAGAGAGTGTATTTACTTGTATTATAAACCCTTCATTTTAAACAGACGTGCTCCAGACTGAGATTTTTTCCCTGCAGCAACTGTCATTGCAGACAGCTCCCACAACTGGAAAAACCCAACCCTTAGCACTTGTTTTCATGGTTCACATTTGCCAAATAAGTCTCAGAACTTTGTCAGTACTCTCTCATTATCTGTTCCTTTATATCTGCATTGAGTATCACACACATTTGTGCCAAACTATTAGAAGGGGGAGGGCAGAAAGTGATGATCAGTTTCCTATGGAAGTCTTCTTTGTCTTTTTTGGTTTTATACATGAAAAGCAAACACAGGAGCTGGATCTGGCTCTGGGAAGGACAGACCTGGATGGACTTCATATTCAGGCTTTAGTCCTGTTGTGCTCCCAGATGCAAAACCAAGCGGCACCACCGAGTTCAGCAGCAGTTTTCCTGCAGTGCCAGGTTGTGGTTGCAGCTCCAGAGCACCATGGTCCCACACGGATGCAGACTGCAGAAGCATTTCAAACACCCATCAGGAATTCCCAAGTACCTGTAGAGGCTTTTCCTTCGGGATCACTCTGATACCAACCCCACTGCCTGGTCCGCAAAAACCCATCACTCTTGGACCTGAGCATCAGCAAAACAGGGCACGAGGTACCCCGTGTTCAGCAGGCCCAGGAGCAGACCATCCACGAGGCTCTCTGCTGGTGTTTGTTCTACCAGGCACACCAAAGGATGCTGTGCAGAGATTTCTTCTGGAAACAAGCAACATTTCGTACATGAAATTGAAATTCCAAGGAAGACACGCAGTGGTGGACGGGCTCCTGAACCATCCAGGAATATCCTCGTGTGGAATTTGGACTGGGAGCTCTCACTGTGCCATACAGCTTGTATGATAGCGCTGCAGGTTCTCTAGGACTTCTATTGTTTCAAGCTTTTGTAATGTGTCTGATTTTAGTTAAATCTCTGATTGCATGGACTTGTGCAATAAGAGCACCTGTATAAAATGAGTGTTTTCTATCCACTTAAACAGTAGGTCTGTCGTTGAGGATGGATTTGGCTTAGGCTTTCAGATGCAAACACAAACTTACCCTGGCTTTTGTGGAAGTATGAGACTTTGAGAAAAGATTTAGTGGGAGAGGGGGAAAGATGTGCTATGTAAGGTGGCCCCAGGTTTCCTCCCCGAGTGTTTGAAGTTGTATTTGCTCATTTTAGCCAACAAACAGTTTTCATTGTCCACGTAATCAGGGAGGAAGTTGCACCCTGTGGAGCCTTGTGCATTAGCAACAGAAATGACATCTTAATTCCAGTGTGAGGTGATGGTGTGCGCAGGAACCTGGCCTGGCCCAGAGGCTGCAAGCTGGAATAAACCCTGACCGTAGCACGAAGCCAAAGTAAGATTTGGGCCTGGATTTCTGGTAGGAACCAGATTTGTATCTTCTACTTGATAAAGGATAATTAATTGCTGTTACTAATAGCTGCCTTTTGAAAAATGGGATTTGGGTTGTGCATGAAGACTTTGGTTAATGTCACCTCATCATCCCCTAAGTAAAATGACTTCAAGTGGAAAATGGAAGCCGGTCTAGCAGCAGTCAGATAAAATGGAGAGGATTATCTCCACTGAAGTATCAGTTCCCTCCCCTCCCCTTTGTTTGCCTTCTCAGTAACTCATAAAAGCTTTACGGTTTCTTAAGTTACCTTATAAAGTCAAAGGGAAAGTCCTGGACCATGCAGAGAGAGAGGCTGGGGAAGGGCTGGGATCCAGGGGATGGTGTGGTCCAGCTTCCTTTGATGTTGCACAGCTGAAAAGGATGGGGCAGATGAAAGCAGATTCCCCTTCAGATGTGAAACCTGCTCAGTCGCGCCGTTGGCCAGGACACTAAAGCAAGGGGAGAGGCGGCGTTCAGCCGGAGATGACGGCGGGTTTCCCTGTTTCCCTGGAACTCTCTGGAAGTAGCTTTGGTATGTAGCACAAATGTATGCAACCAGCCACGGCCTCGCTTCGATTCCATTCCTGTCCTGGAAAATCTCCTCGTTTAGTGGTAGTCTTGGCTAGTTTTACCATATTTCATACATTCTTGTTACTAGGAGTCACTAGCAGGAACTTGGACTCTTAACTTGGCGTAGCCACACGCAAGGGCCGGGCTGCTGGCAGATGACACCGATGGCCTTGTGGTTTTCAACGACCGTGGTCGTGTTCTGTTTTGGGGTTTTTGTTATTGTTAATGTATTGAACTGAATTCCAGTTTGTATTTTGTGTTAAGCTTAGGAGTAATCCAGTGCTGTCCATTTGATTTCATCTCCAGGAATCAGCATGGCTGTGTACAAAGGTGGAGAAATCTAATCATAACTGATCTCCCCAGTGCTCTGGCTACCCCTCCATGCCATGGAAAGGCTGGGGGTAACCTTGGAGAAGGAATCACACAGAAGTTAGTTTCCTCTCCCCTTAAGGATCAGCATAGTGTGAACCACAGAGTCCTTTGCAGGGTGAAGAACACCCAGGGCTCCAGCAAGAGCTGACCCAGCGCCTTGTCCTACTTACTAGCTGGGAGAGCACAGGGAGAAGGAGCACAGCTCAGTGAAGGACTGCAGCCGCATCACAACACACCCGTGAGCTTCCCAGGTCTCTAAGGTACTGGGTAGGGAGGAGGAACGGGATTTCACAAAGAAGCTGGTAAGCTAGAATGAGAAATACTTAGTCACTATTGTAGCTGAGTGAGCGGTCTGGTTAAGAGGTTCAGTAGATGTTTCTATTGTATACATGCATTTGTATTTATGTTGTCTCTCTGGAATATTCAGATGAATCAAATACTTAATTTTGAACAGAAAGGGCAAAGAGGGACTCAGAATTGAACCTTTCAGATGTTCCTTTCTGGTGATTGCTAGAAATTAGGCAGTTTGATGTGAGAGCAAGAGATTCCCTCAGACCTGAGCAGAGCAAGGACTTCCCCAGCAGGAGCCTTCACCTGAGTTGTTGTTGTACCTTTTAACACCCAGCCAGGTTCCAGAGTTGTGCTCTGCAGGTCTGCTCTGACGTGTGAGGCTCTAAAAGACAATGAGGAATTGCTCCATAAATGTTTTTGGTTCATCTTCCATTTCCTCCCGTACGTGGCTACTGGAGGAGCCTGCAGCAGTCCCTGCTGCTCACTCTCCCCGTGGCAGCATCCCACTTTCCTCCTTTGATAGATATGTACGAGCATGTTTGCAGTAGTTTAGACTTAACCTGAGATTGTATGTTAATGGGCAGCGATGCCTCCTACGTGCTTTAGCTTGTTACGCATTATCACCTATTTTGTTACTAAAGGCCTGTTCTATGTATGCCCTCCTCTTTCCTACGTGAAACTGTAAGTTCTATTTTTGACATTTTAATAAACTTTGATTGGAAAATGGAGGCTCATGAGAAGATAACAGTGTTGTGAAAATGTATTCAAGGACACAGTTGGAGTTCTGAAGCCACAGGTAATTCAGAGGCAGCAGCACCTTTAGGTGTGTGTAACAGAGGTTGTTCCCAGTAATCCAGGTGAGAGCTCGGTTACAGGTAAGAGCTTTGTTCTTCTTGCAGTTTGGACGGTTTTGCTTAAGAAATTAAAGCCAGATCTAAAAAAGTAATTAAAAATACAACAAGTTCTTTTAACTAACGGGATTCAAAGGCAATTCCAAGCCATGGAATGTCCAGGGAAGCAGCTGTTCCAGTGGAAGGCAGGTCAGGTACCACAGCATTCAGCTGGCCTCAGAGCACTCCCCAAACACCATCACTGCCGGAGCCAAGGCGCACGGTGATCTAATTCCATGAGCTCCTAACGTTCCTCATCGGGTTTCACTCAGACTCTGGGAGTTTTTTGTTTTCCTGACGGGATTTACGAGAATACTTTTTCCATTCACTTTTCCAACAATGTGGTCATAAACGGGTCTCGTCCAGGTTTTGTGCTGGGGTTGCCAGAACTCAAGTGTGATGTAGTAAATCGGCTCTGAGTTGCAAGCTCTGCTGGTTGCCACCTGAATGTATCGTGGTTTTCAGGATCACAATCTTGTCTGCCCTAAAATGGAAGCTGGAGCAAAATACGGGCTTGATGTAGGTGAAAAATGTCAAGGTATTCCTGAGCCAAAACCCAAGAGTGAATCCATGCTGCTGGAGGCTTCAGCTCAGGCAGAAGCTGGGTCACAAGCCTTGGTCTGTACGGGCAGGGGAGTCTTGCAGGTGTCATCCTCCCCCTTCACCAGGGCTGTACCTAAAGCTGAAAGGCCAGACCAGGACTGGAATTCCCTCCCAGCCCTTGGTTACCCTGGAACTGGGGAGCGTTGGGGCTCCAGATGGAAACCTGCTCACTGTGGGTGCTCAGGACCCACAAGTCTGTAACCTGATCACAGCAATCCATGGCTGGCTGAGAAACACATCACTGTTACTGTATGCAAGCACTATTTTCTCCTTTTAATAATTCATTTGAACACAGCATTTCTGTGGCCTTCAGAGCTGAAAGTTCACAGCAACCAGTGGCATGCTTGGAGTTCGTTGGTTCAATTTTACCCTTGATTGATTGTATTTATAATGACCTAACAATTAATTTCCTCTGTGTTTTTGCCATTTATTACTATTGCCCAACAAGTGTTTAGGAAGGGAAAAACAAGTCTTCAGCTACCAAGAAACACACATGGAAAACCATTCTGTACTTGGAAGGAACCCCCTTCAGTCCTCTGTTACAGCTCTGTGCTGGGGTTAAGATTCATGGCAAGGCCTGGAGCCGTTCTCTATCATCCTGTTTGGAAGAGGTGGCCCTGCGAGGTGTGTTCCCTTAAATGTCTCCGTGTATATCCCTGTAAAAGGAGTATTTCTTCTTAACAATAAGTATTCTGCTGTGGTGGAGACACCGCTCATTCTTTGCATCAGAAATGCCTTCCAAAGCGCTAACAAGGCTGCAGATCTATTTCTTAGAATTGAAAACACCGCAGTGTTTTCCCAGGGAATGATTTACAACATTCCAGAGCAGCCTGTTACTGTAGCGCTGCTTAATCTTACAAGAAGAGGCAATGAATGTCAAGAACCACTGTGAAAGTGCTTTCAAAATGTGAAGCTGTCAAATAACGTCTGCAGAGCTACTGTCTTGGGACTACCAAATTTATTGACATGGAGAAAACAAGACATTGGAAAACTTCATTTCAGAATTCCTGAATAAGATTCCTTAATGTGGCATTTTCCGACTGATAAGGAAATGCTCTTGGGGGAAATACATATCACTTCATAGGGCAGGCCAGGCAAGCACCAGAGAAGGGCTGAAGGAAAGGAGAGAGGATGGGATTTACCTTTCTTCTCTCCTTCCCCCACCAGCCTAATGCCTTCCTTCTTGTCTTCCACATCCCTCGCATGTTTATACTCTCCAGTCAGTCTGTGGCTGTGTGCCAGTGCAGGAGATGACAATATTGTGTCAAAAACTGTCATCAACAGATGCCAGCATCTGAAGGGGCTTACGGGATACCTGGAGAGGGGCTTTGGACAAAGGCCTGTAGGGACAGGCCAAGGGGAATGGCTTTAACCTGCCAGAGGGGAGACT
>JANHGB010049342.1:0-46743 GCA_026283785.1 Coracopsis vasa
CTTGGTGTTGCTGATCTCCTGTAATGTGCTCCCTTTTCTGTTTCTCCCTGCTTTTTCAACCTCTGATTTTGTGCAGGCTGAGTGAAGATGTACTCCAGTTAAGTGCAGTCTGTTCATGAAAACATGACAATGTTGCAGCCCCATATACTGCTGCGGGCATTCCAGCCTGACCTTGAACACCTCCAGTGATGGAGCATATATATGTGAAAATAGGAGGCATCAACATGTGTTGGTGCTTTGTGACTATGTATTTCTAACGAACAACTAACTAGACATGGAACAGAAGAAACAACTGGGTATGTTTTAGGTCAAACCTTCTTTGACAGCATTCTGCTGCTCTCAGGGTATGCTCCATGAGCTAGATAAGGGATACCTGTGAGGTTCATTTCTGCGATGCTTCCTGGCTTGGTCTTAGGTGGCTCTCCCTGTTCTGTGTTATTTCAATGGTATTCTTTGGGTAGTCTTTAAACAAAGGCTGCTGGATCCTTTGATTCAAGGATACTTTTCAATGTGAAAGCAGGTAGTTACATGTAAGAACATGTTTTATGTGACCAGAACAAGTCCAAGAGGAGAAATTTAAGAGGAGGATGAACTTGAACCAGTTTATTTCCAAAACTGGTATAGTCTCCCGACTTAGTGAAGTGCTTCTGAATATTTTACTCCAATACCCTTTAGAAAGAATTTACTCCTGTGCCCTTCCGTGTGCCATGTAACTACTGTTTAAACAGTCAAACTAACTTCTGAAACACGAGACTTTACTTGACATGATAGTGATCTATACTGGTGATCGATGCATTGATGTTCGGCATGTATGTTTTCTCTGTTTTGCAGCATCACTGTAGACAGTGTGGAAATATCTTTTGTGCCGAGTGCTCAGCAAAGAATGCCTTAACTCCTTCTTCTAAGAAGCCTGTCCGAGTCTGTGATACTTGCTTTAATGACTTGCAAGGATAACTGGCTATCGTGAGTGACAAAGAAATGTTACACTAAAATTCACAATTTCTGTCAATGCACTTCGTTCAGCACTCAGACTACTATTCAGTTTGGACAATGATTGTAACACTTGGCAAAATTTAGTATATTTTAAAATGTTTATCGATACCAAGTAAAACTATTGTATTTTTTGTGAGACATGGGCTCAGATCATCCATAGCTTATTGCCATTTTTCCTGGAAAGAGCTTCTATGTCTAGATTAGAAATATCCAGTTATTTGTAAATAAAGTTTAAACAGAGGAGTAACAATGTATTTTTTTATCTTTTATTTTTTTGTTCAAGAGAAACAGCTTTTATGTGATATTGTAGTTTATTCTTGTTTCCTTCAAAGAAAAAGGAAGATGCAAAAACTTGTGAGGATTTTATGTATCAAATGTTGCTGTAAAAAAAGCATATCTAATTGTTGCATTTAATTGCATATCTGATGTTCTTTATAACCCCTTGTGATTTTGTTTTCTATCTATCTCTTTGGTTCTTAGACTTTTCTCTCTAAAGTTTGAGCTGCACAGTGAGGGTAATGGCTGGACTCAACTCCAACTCAGTTTTATTTGCTCACTTAGAACTTGTTGTAGTATCAGCACCTGAGTCCTTATCCAACTACAGTGCTTGGTTGCTGAAACATCTTTACACATACTGTATTGCATAGTCTGTGTGTGTGTGTGAGAGAGAGTATGTGTGAACCAATGATGAGACAGAGTTTAGTGGGCATTGCAGGAATATTAAATGATAAATTACAATATTCCATCCTGTATTGATTGATTTCACTTTTACATATTTGTTTGATGGATT
Source organism: Coracopsis vasa (assembly GCA_026283785.1). Lineage (NCBI taxonomy): Eukaryota > Metazoa > Chordata > Aves > Psittaciformes > Psittacidae > Coracopsis > Coracopsis vasa. The sequence continues at coordinate 1,784 of JANHGB010049342.1, forward strand.
TTAATATTCCAGAAACCCTTATATGTGGGTTTTAAAAAGCGAACAAACAATGTTGGCAGTAGCCTATAGCACATATCTCCCTGTGCCCTTACTATGGAAGCCCTTGGAAGTCTTTGAGGTTCTAAGGGACATCCAGACCTTCCATGCTAGGTATCCTACTAAGAAAAGTCTTTGAGTCTGCTGCAGATGTCTGACCTTTTCTTCTGTCCCTTCCTCAGCTTTTAGCGGAAGACACTGAACTCCTGCTACACCTAACAAACCTCAGTTTTGTGCTCCATTTCATCCCATTACCAGTGGATTTTAAATGTTACATTAGTTATATGACATAGTCTGCTCAGAATGGTGGTGTGAATCTCCTATTACTAGCTTAGTTATAGCCGAACAGCTCTAAATAATAGGGCAATATATGTGTCTTTAGATATTTATTCATACTTTCTTTACTGTAATTGCAACACAGGTTCCTTGTAGAGTTCATGAAGGCTCCAAACTTCTTTTTTGTTGTAATTTTATTTACACCTGTTCATTGTTACCTGCCTGTCTCTGACTTTCTTCCCTTTCTGTCTGGTATTTTAAAATCATTAAAGTTATTTCTTCTGAGCAGGGGTTATGCCTTCCAATATTTAGGGACTGTTTGTCTTAAATACTCTAGTAAGTTCGCCACACCTCAGCCTTCCTACAAAATTTAGCCAGCTGTTTAGCGAAAAAGACTGTATCCTGATTCCTCTACTTATTGCCCAAGGTAAGGAACCAAATTCTGTCACGGTGAGGGAAGCTCAGCCATCATTAGGCAGGTTCATTTGCTTTTATCTATTGACAGCTCTGTATGTGAATGAAGAAGAGTCTCTCTGATGAAAAAAGCCTGGTCCTGATAAACTCTTCAGTGAAAAAACTTCTTAATCCCTCTTCTCCAGAAGTAGTGATCTACATGTTTCATGTCTCTTCTTAGTTTACCAGTCTAGTTCTACATTTGCAGCCTAAAGGAGTCTTCCTCAAGAAGTTTTCTTAATCTTAAATTCTTATTTCCCAAAAGCCAGCTGGATTACATAACTGGTTCTCCTCACTGCAAAAGAGTTTGGGATACTGTTGTGATTTATGTGGAATACTGATCTGCTTTTCTGGTTTGAACTTGAGAGTTGCTTGCTAAAAAGAAACAATTGCTGCAACTATTCCATATGAACAGCCCCTGGACTCGCTGTTTCTCCTCATCAGTGTAACAGTTTGTCGTAAGAATCTTTTGAATAGAAAATATGAACAGATTCTCTGCCTCTGGGAATTGTTTTTTCTATATATTTATTTATTGGGAGAATCCGAAGAGTTTGCCTTCAAGCCTTTCTTTGTCTGACATGTGACTTCAGAAACATGGGCAAAGAAGCGACAGTCGTGCTCCAGTGTAGATGTGCTCTGCCCTGTTGGGTAAGACAGAGAGCCTTGTGCTGCTTTCAGGGTGAAGGATGACCATGTGGAGCAGAAGGGATTTGGAGAGGGAAGAGCGAAGCTTTTTGTGACTTCACAGGGACAAAACACATGAGATAGGAAGATGGAAATCTTTTGTGGGGAGCTAGGAAAATGGTTAAAAGACTCAATTATGTTCGAGCATTTTGCTTTTGAATGGGAATGTGTGAAAGCTGAAGAGAGAGCTCTGCAGTGCAAAGGAAGTGATAGAAGTTCTAGTAGGCTTGTTCTTAATTCGGCCTTTTGAGATGCCTTTGTGTAAAGACAAGCAGAGTCACCTCACCCAGCTGGCCGCTGAAGCAGTGTGGTTGGCTGATTGCAGATCAGACCTTGGTCTGGAGCTCCTCAGCTTCAGGGGCGAAACCAGCTTGATTTCTGCAGATTGCTTTTTTCTGATCAGTTTATATGACCAACTTTTTGAGGGAATGGAAATGCTTTCCAAATACACATTTGTAGAAAGAGAGGTTGTTAAAACCTGAAGAAACAGTGGTAGAAACAGGTAACTAGTACCTAGAACAAGGGTAGGAGCTTTCATGTTTGAGCTTTGAGTCTGCAGCAATAAGTCAGGATTGCTACAATTTTTAAATGGAGTGAATTTATGATTCCATTGCTGAATCTTATGCTCCTTCTTTTGTGCTCAGGATTCTTAGTGCTGATCTGTATCTGTTGACAAGTTGATGGTATACTAGACCCTGTAATGCTCTTGGCCTCAATGTCAGATTGGAAATTGTGTTCAAGCTCTGTAAAATGACTATAAGATACTAAATAAGGGAAACTAGAAGGTGAAAAGCTTTGTATTTATAAATCTGCTTGCAGAGTCTGACTGATTTGATGGGCATGTAGCAGTAGGAACGTAGATGTTTTGTTGCACTGCTTTGAAATATTAATAATAGGAAAACCTAGTAAAAAGTGTGGTAATTTTTACCACACTGAGTTAAAGGATTCCAGATAGAATAGTTTAATGTACTGGGGTTTTTTTAGACCACAGACACAGGAGCAGAGGGAAAAACTAATAAAATGTCAGAAGAGATTAGTCTTGGAACTGGAGGACACATACTGGTGTGTTTCAACAGGCTCTAGAAAGAACCAGATTGCTCTCATTCGCTGAGGAGAAGCCATTATAGAGCAAGAAGTGGAAATAGCAGTAAAACCAGTGCTCAAACCAATAGATGTGTGGTATCATCAAGCTGCCTTTGATTGCTAGGCACTACCATGGCATCAGAAATGGGACAGTGAAGTGTGGGATTTGTTCCTGAAACTCTTCCCTCTGCAAGACACTCCATCCACATTCAGAATTGCTGGAGAAGCAGAATACGAGAGATCAGCTGCTACATGGGCTGAGACAAGCTACTGAGGCAATCCAAAAAGTGTAAAAGATCTTGTTAAGGGTGGGAAAAGCTCTTGGACTTCCTGGAGACTTCATCTCTCTTCCTAGTCAAAGAGCCACAATCCCTTGCGTTGTTGCCTCCAGAATGCCAATCATACAGTTCTACTCCCTCCTCAGGTCAGCAATTCATACTTATGTCCTGCAACCCCTCTGCAGGCAGGTAGCTTTGCAGAGGTCAGTGGCAGGCTTTTGATCTTAGCTGGATGTGCTTTACTGTTATTTATTTCTTCTCCTCATGTGTTCCCTACAGTAATCTTCCCCTTTCTGCAGAGGTTGAACAGAAAAGATAAAATTAATGAGTCACAGTAGGAAAAGTTGCTCTCTGCAGATGAAGAGACAAAAGGAATTTTCAGCTGCAGTTTCCAGCAGAGGCAAGAAAGAGGTTTAGCAGGATCTCATTTTTCAGCTGGTTTTACTCTCTGGCCCAAGAGTCCAAGGCTCTAGGGTACAGTGCAGGTTTATCCCTCTTTATTTGGAAGGTGCCAAGTAACCAAGTTGCCAAGGTGTGGAGCACTAGGTACACAAGAACAATGAATAACTATTTTTGTTGGTTTTGGGATGATTAAGATTATCTGTGAATCCTCACTGGAAAAGCTTTCTTAGTGAAGCAAGAAGGGTTTTGGGAGCAGAAGCATGAAGTAACTTTGCTGTGTTTGTATTACATGAGCAAGAACAATTGATTCTGTCATGCTAGATGTAAGAGAAGTGACATTCCTAAAAAAGGGACCTGGAAAACTCAGGTACTTTTCTGGATTGTTTAATGTCAGTTAAACATCAAATGGAAACAAATGCTTGTTGGAAAACTTTATAACTTATTGTGACGAGTATGTAGGGGCAGATAGAAAACTGCTGGAGCTTAAGTTCAAATAGAATTTAAGCTATGCCAAGAAGAATGATGTAATGGTTTGAGTATGTTGAAACTGATAAATTACTCCTCCAAGCACCACCCCTCCCACTCTCATATTCTTGGAGGACTAGGAAACAACACTGTCATTTGCACTATGCACTTTTTGCTGTCTAACTGAATATAGTCTACAGTAAGTGGAATGGCATACTTTACATTGCATGTGTTAGCTGTAATCAATGAGCAGAAAGTTTGTCTTCAGCTGGACTTCTCACTGTATTACATTTGGCCCCTTGCTATGTAAGGAGAATTGCACTTGTAATTTCTTTGTATCAAAATCATGATCATCATCTGAGAGCACATGTAACAACAAAACCCATGTAATCACGCACACATTGTCTTTGTAGAGCTTCGTTTTAAGATTATTAAATGAGAAAACATGAATCTTGTGTATTTTCAAGGGTCTTGCCAGTTGTCCAGTTCTTAATTTTTGAAGTCTTGACCTCAGCATCCCTTCGAGGATAAGTTTAGAATTGTTGTCCAACCATGGCCTTTCCAAAAGCACTAAATATTGTACTTTTCAGACCCAGCAGTAACTGGATAGTGAAGACTTTGCCACAGAAACTCAGTTTTGGATTGGTTGTTTTTTGTTTTTTCTAAGGGGCACTGAATAAAATGAATTGCATCTTTAGAGAGAACATTAGATGCCACTTAAGATCACAGTAATGAAGAGGATAGGTACTGGTTAAGGTAATAAACTCTGCCTTTTGTCTGTAGCTCACCACACACTATGCACTCACTGTGCAACAGATACAGGAGCATCTGCTCATTTGAAGATTACTGAAGCCCTGCTAACCTTTTTAGATCAATGTTACTATGAAAGCAGAATCCCGGTAGGCGTGTTCGATTTTTCCTCCCCTTATGACCTAAACAAGAACCACATTCATCTGTATTTCCCGCCTTTCTTGGGTAAAGAGGGCTGGGAAAGCGTGCTCATTGTTATATGTCAACAGGCCAGTGCTGGCAGGTCCAGGCTCCTGCTGGTGGCTTTATGGCAAAGTACTCTGTATCACACTATAGCTTGATTCCGAGCACCAAAGGGATGTTTGAAAGAACATCTCACTGGGTTAGCAAATACCAGAACTTTTTATAGTAATGTGTCCAAAATGCTGCTTGTATAGGATTTGTCACTTTTGTAAGAAAAAAGAGAAAAAGTCACCAAAAAAAAAAAAAATCATAAACCCCCACCATTTGATGCCATTACATAAGATTTCATTTAAACTACCTCTCAGTGTGAAATTCAAACATTAGGTAAGTTTAATAAGGTTTGCTCACTGTCACGTTATGTACAGGTTATAGTGAATGCCAAAATTGCAAAGGTTTATCACCAAAAAGAAAAGAAGTCTCTTCATTTAATGTGTTTGAAAGTATTCCATTGTTTCAAGTTACTGTAAACTCTGTATTCGTTTAACTTCTGTAGTTCCAATCTTGCAAACTTCAGCTGCTGGACAGGAAATAAATCATAACCACAAGCTGTCATAATTATGGTCTGCTGGGTGTAAGCAATTTAGTATGCAGCTTTGTCATTCATCAAATGTACCATTAGTTTAGTCTTGTTTTTTCTGCAGTACTGTAATGGATGCGTGCCACAAATGACATTGTCTTGTTTGCCTCTTTTCTCAATTTTAATGATCGGTTTATTATTGCAGATGTGACTATTGCTCATACAGCTTGATTTCTGTATGATTGCATAAAATATAAATGGGAAAAGTTTTAAGTTCTTACCCAGTATTTAGACATAATGTATTATAATAGCCTTATGTTGCAGTTTTACCTACAGAGTACTGCACTTGTTTTAAACTGGATCATACCATCTTGGTAGGTGTGTGTAGATTTTTTGCATGAGTGTGTTTTGGTTTTGTTTTTTTTTATTTGAAGTTCGATTCTCTTAAGTTCTACTTTCAGTGTGTGTGTTTACTACGTGTGATCATGTAGTTGTGCCTTACATTGTGAAAGAATATAGTCCAGTGTGCACTGTAATTCCTGAGCTCTGCGATACGGAAAGCGGCTGTGGATTTGGATGAGGAGATGACACCATGTATTAACCGGTTCTGTATAAACTATGATGAAATGTTACAGAAATGTTTTGGGTTTTTTGTTTTCTAACCTGTTAAAGGAATGACTAATAACAATAAAAAAAAAAAAGAGAAAAATTAGTCCTTTCTAATAGACCAGTTTTGTCATTCAGAACTATCTCGCCCCATTTCAAGATAGCAAAGCTGCTTTGAAATGGAGGATATATCATTTTACAAATGACCTGTTGGGAAGCTGCACATCTAAGAACAAGCTAAATGCTCAGTTTCTTAGACTTGTGGGGAGATGCAAGAAAAGTTTTCACGTTCCTGAGGAGGCAGTGATAATGGCTGTGTTTCAAATCCGTTTTCTCAGAGGTTAAATTCAGAATAGTTTTTCCATTCCCAGTAACTGCAAAAGGCTGCCAAGTATCCTGCGTTCAAGTCACTGTCTGTGTTAAGACATTGCAATCGATGCAGTTGGACAATTGGCATAACTGGAAGACTCAGAAGTAGCTCTTGTTTTATCTTTTTAGGCTAATGAAGGGCTCATTTGTGAGATGGAAATGTCTTTCAGGGTGGAACTGTATTGCAGAGAAGCAGGTGATTGATGTGTGTGAGACCAGTTCCGTAACAAAGCCACTACTGAATTGTGGAGCATTCACAAAAACCTACATTTAACTATTGAAGCAGATCTTCCTTGCGGCTCTGTGTGGACAGTGGAAAAAGATGGAGAAAAGAGGTCTCCTTCCCAGCTTTGAGTTGGGAAGTTAATTTCTGCCTGAGTCATCTTTGTCTTCAGACCACAGAACAGCCTGTTGAGCTTGCATCTCCCTGAGACAGCCTGTGTTTCAAGGTACTGTGAGGTTCTGGTGATGCACTAGTAGTGGAAGGGGGGGGTGTGATGCAGTGTGAAGCTCGGCTTGGGATCAGGAAGATTGAGCACAGCTGTGTAAGCCAAGTTGTGGCTAAGTGTTTGCAGATTGTGTGGAGCCCTGCAGCAGATCTGCTGCCTCCACTGTTTTGCTCTCCTGCCTTACACATTCACTTCTTGGCACAGAGCCTGAGTGGCTGTTCCTTTCCCAGGAAGCTGTGACAAGAACTGTACCATAGGTACAGGGAAAAGCACAGGGGTGGGGACTGCAGTGGCCTTAGTCTGCATCTGGAGGGTGCTCAACCAGGTGAATGCATACATGTATGTAGCCTCCAGACAGTAGCTTGTATGTACTGGTGAACCAGTGGGTAAAATGTACAACCACATCCACATGGGTGTTGCTGGGGAGGAGTGGGATTAGGGGCAGCACTCAAACTCATCACTAATTCAATTGTGGTGTAGAGGTGAATGCTGGCTCCCCCCTGAATATTGTGAACAACTGGAATTGCACTATTGTGTTGTTCAGCATAGCCCTAATCTGCAAGGCTTCTCTATTCCATTCCCCCTGAAGTAATTTCTGACTCTGAGGGGATATTCTAATGGATAACTTTCCTGCTGAGGAGACTAGTTGATTTGGGACAGAAAGAGGGAAAAGTGACAGTCACCAGGATTGGCTTTAGGGAAGTCTCCCTTTCTGTCTTGATTATGGCTAATATCAGGAGATTAGCCAAGGCTAACCTGGTGAGAGCACCCTTCCTCCATGGTAGTAACCTGCACAAATGTTGTCAAGTAGTTTCAGGCTGTTCTGTGGGTCTCTTCCAGTACCTCAAAAAGAGGGAAAAATAAAGTGACTAATGGGCACACTTCTGCTATGTGGACCATAGATCTGAAATAGCAGTGAAGTATTGAATGGCTTAATGCAAAAGGAACACTCAAGTTTCTGAAGCAAACTTAAAAGGCTGCAGTGGGTGTAAAAAAAATGCATCATGACAGATCTGCTGTTAATAAAGTGGTGAAAAACATCAGATAATAAAAAATGCAAATAAAGCAGGGCATCATTGCACTTGTTCTTTTTATCTATCCAGTAGCATCTCTGGTTTAACTGAATGTTGTGTGTAATTATGACTTTTTCCAAAGAAACTTAAATAATCTCATTTTAAAAATTAATGAGGAGTCAACACAACATATGCTTTCACTGATCTCATGCTCAAGTTAATGCAAAAACATCTTGTGATATTCAGTAGGTAGAGAGGCATAACTATCAGCAGCTATGGCTACACAATACTAATTTAATGAAATTTGTTAATACAGATTGAATGCTCTCAAAGTAATCTTTCTAGACTTTTCTCGTGAAGGTATTCTCCTCACCAACATAGGTGTTTCCACTGTCCTGCTTTCTAGGAAATGACAAGCTGTATCAAAGCTCCCCTGGATGGCAAGAGCCTTACCCTAGTTGAAGCAAAGGAACATCTAAGAATGATACACTTACTGCAAGGCACATTTCCACCCTTCAGTTTATGCCTACATTCTGTGATCAAAACTCCTTACACCTGCCTAGTCAAGTCAGAAATCTGTTAGCTTCAGAAACTTAAGGCATCCTGGAAGATATAATTGTGTTATCACCACAATAGTCTTCCACTGCCTCTGTCGGTGCTATGCTGACATTATTGAATTCCAGAGGATTCAGCTGGGAGGCAGAAAGCGGTGCTTTTCTTGATTTCATGTTGCACGGAGTAATTGGAGATTGCTGTTTCTATCTGTGACATCCATGTTTTCTGTAGCAGGAAAAAATAAGTTGTTAGCCAAGATAACAGAAAAAAGTTCTAGCAATTGAAACGGATAAACCACCAGAGTTTTATTTAGCCTTTCTTCACGGCACATGCTCATGATTCCTGAACTGAACATGAATTCTCTCAGAACCAAGGCTCCCAGTTGCTCAGGTCACTACACATTGCTAGAGTCAGTGTCTGGGGCCAGGGATTTCCAGTGACGGCTTGTTTCCTTTTTGGTTGGAAGGTAGGGGTTTAACGCTCTGTTTGCTTGTAATGGTGAAGCTTGCTGCAGGCTATTTCACTCTTTTTTGTGTAATACTTATTAGCTTAACGCTGCCCCTGCGGTTTGGGCTTCCTGTTTCTCTGATTAAGATGGCCCCAGTGCTATCAGCATCACAAACTCTGTTCCCCTCTGAGATCTGTCATGTGCTGCCACATGAATTTTAGTTTCTAGTATCATGCTGACAGCATTCAGCTCTGTATCTGCTGTCATCAAGATACGAGAGCAGGGGGTGATGGCTGGAGAGATAGATTTAGAGCACGTAACTTCCTTCTCTCTGTGCTAGTCCAGATGGTCTGGGTCACAGAAGCTGAGTTGTCTCTGAATTGCTGTGATTAGACATTACAAATTAGTTGGCAGCAATACAGGCTTAAGGTCTAGCTGTGCGTCTTCCATCCCAGGGTTTTTATTTTGCTTAGTCAGGAGCTGCTCTCCTGCTGTAATGCATGCAGAGACACTGAACTTTGATGCAAAGAGTAGAAACACATGAAAAGGGGCAGCCTCATACTTCAGGCTATGCTGGGATTCATACATTTTGTATTGACCCATTTGGTTGATTTTTGTATGTGTTTATACCCTGAATGAGTTAAAAACATCACTCAGAAAAACAAAAAGCTAGAGATAAATTGAATGACCTCCAGGTCTAGGGGGTCCCAGCAGAGGACATGGAAGAGTCTGCATGTGTCTGGCAGAGCACAGAGCCTGCGTTTGATATGGGATGGTTGCTCTGGCCCCTCTGGAGAAGAGGTCTGATGTGCAGTGTGGTGGTGGTTGCACAGCGCTCTGCCAGGCAGTACTGGGCTCACAGGAATCAGGATTTAAGCTGTTGAGCTTTTCAAGGCTCAGGGGGAAGAGCCTTGAAAAAGAGGGGTAGAAAACGGAAGGCAGGATAGTGGTATGGGTGGGATGAGCAACAGCAGCGTATTTCAGGTCTGTGTTTTCATGTGTCTGCTGAATATTTGGTCTCTGAGAAAGAGGTGGGAATAGGGCATGGGATTCACTGCATCAACATTCAATGCACCATGTGTACTCCCCATGTGGTTGGTAGAGTGCAGTATTGCAGCAAGAGGCAGGTGGACAGTGTGAGCCTGGGCCTCTCAAGGGAGCTGAGAGCCAAGGCAGGCACTGCACAAAAGTCAGGAGATCTAAGAGTCAGCCCTCTGCTTGGGATGAGTCAATGGGAATATGACATGTATGGCTTCAGTTTGCTGTCTCCCTTTTGATATAGCTTAGCCAGCTTGAGGCACTGGTCTGCCTCAGGTATACCTAGCTCCCTGTATGCTACTCAGCAGCGTCATAGAATCATACAATAGTTCGGGTTGGAAGGGACCTTTAAAAGTCATCTAGACCAACCCATCAATCTTACCCAGATCACCTTCCTTTGTGCCTTGCAGAATCACATCAGCTAAACCCATGAGCTCATCTTGGCTAGTGAAGTTTTTCTAACAAATATATTGATCATGCTGAGATTTGGCTTCTTGGGAGCTGAAATGAGGTAATTCACTTCATTCAACCAGTGCTGGAAAGTCTACCCTTTCCAGGGCTTAGAGCACCCTGAGTCAACAAAATGGGTAATGCCACCACATCCAAGTGAAAAGTACCCTTTGCAGCAGGGCTCTCTTCTCTGATAAACTGGCCTTGGGAGACATTGAGAAGATGGTAGCCACCTAGTGTGAAGGCAGCTTTAGAAGGGAAAGGTAATATTACAATTGTAGGAGAAGGTAACGACTTCTTGAGTAAGTATCTATAGTATGTATATCTCTGGTAGACACCTGTTCCAAGCACCAACAAACTTGGAAATGGAAAGAATTCACTCATTGCTTTTTCTCTGAAGAAGTCTGTCTACTGTTACTTACTCTTAAGAATTAGTATTATCGGTAGTCAAATTTGTGTCCATTAGGTACTAGAGAATGAAATTCAGATTACAGGAGGAAAAAATATACTTCTGTGAAGTGTCTACCACACTTTCAGATGTTTCATGCAGCGCTATTACTAGAAATGTGATGTGGTGTGAAAATGGGGGTAAACTTATGTAATGATGGAATGAATCATACCATCTGTTCAACCTGAAATTGCAAGATGTGTGTTGTGCATAGATGAGCATGGTACGGTTTTGTGATCTGAGTACTACTGCTTATAAGCTGAGGGTTTGTGTTTTGGTGTTGACTTTTCTAGAGGGGTTGACTGCCTTCATTTCTGTGACACAAGAAATGCCTGTTTTTTTACCAATCAGAAATTACAGTGTTTTTCAACAAGAATATGACCTGCTGCCAGCCCTGATAGCAAATTGGTACATGTTCAACAGCAAAAATCCTGTCAGAAATGTGTGAGCCAGAGCACTGGGTTGTTGTTTTGGTTTGGTTTGGTTCTGGTCAGATGTCACAGCTGTAGTAGATTGTTATCACAGCACGGCTGCTTTCGGGCTGCAATCCTCTTCTAGGGAAAGTGTGGTTGTGTAATTAGAGAGGAAAAATATAGTGTGCTACTTACCTTAGCAGCCTCTGTCTGAGCTTGTAGCAAGAAGACTGCTATGCACTGATGGTACCTATTTTCATGCTGTATTAGGAAAGCATTTCTCAGGCTGAAGACTGTGGAAAAATGTGAAGAGGTGATAGAAATTCCCTCGTACAGCTGTCAGTCTGACTTTATATCCCATTGTCTGATTGTGATTGAAGAAATGATATATGTAATCATATTTTATGATTCTTAATAGGGCAATGCACCCTGCTAGGGTTAGTTTTTTGTTGTGCAGGAGGCTTTGTTATTTCCAAAAGCTAATCCTGCTTTCATTTCTTTTAATGATTTTACCATTGTACAGCTATGGTGCTTTTGAGCCTGGCTGAGGATCATTAAGAGAAGTTTCCACTCAAAGTGAACTAAATCTTAATTGAAATTAAAGAAAAACAAATATCAGAAATTAAAGAGAAAGGCCCCATTTTAATTTTATTTCAAACAAGTCCATACTGTGGCTGCCAGGTGGGCAAATGGCTGCACTTGGACTGATAATGGTGAGTTTGGGTTCTCCCAAAATCTTAAATCCAGAGCCAAATGTTAAAGGGAAAGTGATTTGCTAATCAGAAAGTATGTTGCTCTTATGAGCTTCAGATATGGGTTCCTACTATTACCCTTTACATGTAAGTGTAAATCTCTTGTACAAGGTTTTGGCATTTGCAGATAGTTCTGCTTTAGGGTAGCTTCCCAGGATTAGAAGGACACCATTATGTCTCTTATCCCTCCACTGATACGTAGCAGGCTTCGGGCTAGAATTATCCTGCATAATTGTCATCCTCCTGCCCATTACCAAAAGAGTAGTTCTATGACATTGCAATATATATAGTTTTTTCTAGTCTATGTATTGAGACACATTTTTTCCCAAAGCGATATCAACCCTTAGTGAAAGAATGGATGCAAAAGTACATGTTAGATCAAAAATCAGGGTTTCTTTTTTGATTAATGTGATGGGTCACTACAATCACTACAAGTCAGATGCTGCCATTTCTGAGAACTCCCACCAACAGCAGTTCTAATCTTTTACTGCCACCAATAGCAAAATTCTCCTTGAGTCTGCAAATGAATTGGCAGCATTCCCCGAGGTCACACATTCCTGATAATATTTAAACTTTTGTTTGGTTCCTGCAAAGGGATATTTTCCATTGGCATTGAAAGTTTTGCTTGTTGTTTTACACAAAATGGTGGAAATTTGAACTGCAAGCTCCCTGTAGTCATTTTTCTCGCTATTTTTATTGTACCCCACTCCAAGGAGTTCTGTACTAGGATGGAGCTTCCAAGGTGTTACAAGACTACAGGTAAGTAACAGAGATTGTCGTAAAGAGGCAGAGACTTACAGACAGAGACTGTAATAAAGCTGGTAAGAACATGTGGGAGAGAAGTCAGGCAATGAGGTCCTGTGCTCAGGGAAGGGCCGTAACCAATGGCCAGAGCTTGGGCTGGGGTTGTGGCAGGTAACTTTGCCTATTCTGCTGCTGGATCATGGGGACCTTGGTTAGCAATTTCTGAGTGCAGGAAATACTGACTTGGAAAAATATCCAAAAATCCTATTCCCATCTCCATTATGGTGTTTATGGCCAGTCATATACGGCCATATGGACAAAACAGAGGGTGGCTGCACTGCCCACAGCAGCACCCAGAAGCTGTCAACCTTGCATCTACTCTGGGCTTAGGCAGGATCGTGAGGCTGCCCTCCCCTTGGCGAGAGGTGGCTGCTGCAGTTGCTTCATTTCTGCTGGGTTGGTAGGGAGACTTGTTAGACAGGCAGACAGAGCCTGGAGCACCCTCTAGAAAATGGAGAAAAAGACTGCTACAGCTGAACCCAGGACACCACCTCACCCAAGGGCACAGCAGCAGTTACCGGAGCTGGTTTCCCGTGGCAGTGCATTTGTATGTCTCTGAGCAAGGAGGCATTGATGTACAGTAGGTGATTTCCATCCTCTCAAGTGCTGGTAGGGAGGTGAGTAGGAGCAGTAACAGGAGGTAAATCTCTCCAGCCTCCTTGAGAATTGCTGCTGTGCATATGTGAGGACACCCAGGAAAGCAGTGCAGTGGGACAACTGCAGAAAATGCTGCATAACTAGTATGGGATTGAAAGTGTGCTTGGGAAGGACGCCCAAGGTTTGACAGAGTGTGAGGACAGTTAGGTCAAGGAAATATTTGATTTGTGAGAAAGAAGTCACTGGAATCTAACTACCTCCTTTAGGCTGAATGGGTAATATCTGGTGTGTATGTAAAAGTCACTGTTAGAGGCAGGGGGACATGGGATGTCACATCTGTGTAAGCAGTTCATGCTTCATGGTAGGAGAAGAGCTGTGAAGCCAGAGTGCTAAGGCATCCCAGGCATCTAAGGGTGGTTTGTGGACAAACAGCATCTTACCCTTTATACTGCCACATACACAATGCACTGAGATGGTATTTACGAAGATGTTCAAATGCACATAGGCACATACCTGTAACATGGATGGGATCAACGTTTTTCAGTATCAGTCTGTCTAGTGGGATGGGCTGGTCTAGGACAGTGCAAAATCCACCCTCTCTGATGAAGGACTGCAGCTCAGGAGTGAGGGAAGGACAGACAGGCATTAAACTGGTGTCTGAGCTCCCATGTTTCTGGAAATAGAAGATGAGGCTGCTTAGCTGGCTGTCTGCCATCTGCTCATGAAGTATAGGCACTAAACAGGCCTAAATGATGTGCTTCCTCTTATCAAAGGTACTCAGACAGCTTATTTGCTTGAGGAACCTCAGAAAAATCATTGGTACCTGGAGCTCTACATCACACCTTGTACTAAAAAGCCTCATTAGAAACACAGTACGAGCCCACAAGCAGAAAACAAAAGTGTTTAAAACTCTTTTTCTCCACCTTTCCCCCCCGATTTAATAACAGGACTTTTTCTCCATTCCTTGGAGGTGTGTTTCCTCATCTCCCCTCACATAGATGCAGACAGTGCCTGGGGCACCAGATTAGCTGGGGTGCCAGATGGGTTGCAGCCCTTCACAGAATGTTGCCCAAAGTATGTACGTTGGGCAACTCTTTGAGACTTGCCTGTGGGCACCAGGTACCTTGAATCTCTGCTTCCTTCATCTCCTTCTGTTGCTAAGGGATGGTCTAGAATCTCTCACTGCACGTGTTCTCTATCTCCTACAAAAGCAGAACACCTACTTCTTTAAAGAAAAAACCAAGTCTTTAAATCAGAAACAAAGTTCTTGAGATCAGTATAGGTTCTCTTAGCCTTAATTTACATCAGCTTCATAAACTTAATTAGCTGGATGTGCTCCTACACTGAAGCTTTAGTAATATCAGGTCATCCACTCCCTTTTTTGGTGGCTAAATACAGATATTTGTCATATATAGAACTCCCTCCATTTTAAACCACGACGAGAAATCAAGAGAGGAGATGTCCAATAGACTGCATTAGTGCTGAGAACAAAGCCAGCCTCCCATTTCCTTGTTTTCTCCTGCCTCCCCTCTTTTTTAATACTTCTTTCCAAGAGTTCTGATACCTCTGGGCTAAAAATTTCTCAGGTGCTGAGCTGAGTCTTGAGGGATCATTACAAATCTCCTCATAACATTGCACTCTTCTGAGCCGCAGGAATCCAGCGTGTCAGAACACCACCAGGCAAACAGGCAAATATTAAGGTCTTGTAATGTAAATTCTGCCTGTCATAGTGTTCCTGTGACATACTGAGCCTAGAAACAGGGTTTTGAATCAGTGTTATGGTTTTCTATTAAGGAGGTATCACCAGTCCTTCATGCTGATGAGACATCTTATATTTATCATTAGATCAATCTTCCAAAGTGCACTCAAAATACTTACCAAGCTAAAAACCATAACAACCACAACCATGTATATCTCTATCCATTATTACCTTTCTGTGACGTTTAACTTTGGTAATTAATAGGAAATCATTGAACAGGAAGAGGTAGATGTCAAGGAGTCTTGTGCTTTCTGAGGAGAAAACCAAAACAAAATCAGTTTTACAGTGTGACTATTTTAAGGAATTGCTATTTTATAATGAAGCACATCTATGGATCATGCCTGTTAAAAGCATCTTGTAAAACGCTTTTAACAAAGAAGCATGGTTTCCGACATAGTACACAACTACTTCTCCCCTGGTCTGCATTCTGATGCAGCACTTAATGCCTCTTGTTGATTTTGGCTACTAATACTTGTACCTTATAGCAGCCACCTCATGAAAAACAGCTACTTGACTGCCAGGAAAAGTGACCTGTATCCCCTGGAGTTCCTACGAAAGGCAACCATTGGCATGCAAATCCTACCTGGTAAATAGTGAACCCTCTGAAAATGGCAGAGATAAAGAAAGAGGGAAGCGCCATCTTTCCCTGGTACCTTTAAATACTGCTATGCTGCCCTCTTCACAGGCTTTTGTAGTGATGAAATGTTAATTGATAGCATCATGAAAGCAACCTCTCTGGTCCCTTGTACCATTATTTGACCACCCTAATTGTTAAATTTTTTTCCCAAGTATCTAATGGAGGAATACCCCATGCTGCAACTTGCACTGTTACATCTCATCCTTTCTCTGTGCAACACCAAGATGCCTTTAGCTTCATCTGCCTTAAATCATCTATTAGGCAGTGAAGACAACACTAAGGTCTTCCCTGAGCCTTCTCTTCCTACATCTGAACAAATCCACTTCCCTCAGCTGCTCCTGCTCTCAGCTACAGAATTACAAAAGCCCCATGCAAGTGTAGTCTCGGTGATCTCTGTTTCATTCAAGCAATCACATTCACTTTAACACCAAATTTATGTGAGCCTGTTCAGGGTGGTGACCTTAGGACCTGCTTCTTTCTGTTGTGTGGAATTTCGTTTGACTTGTGATTTCATTTTTGTCTTGAACGATATTTCATTCAGGCAAGAGGCAAATTGCCAGGCACTTTTATGTTACAGATTGCAGGCAGCTGGCTCAGTGGGTAAGAATTATGCTCATACCTCCTTCCATTTTCTAATTACATATTGCAGAAAGAAATGTAGCCACCCAATGGCCACCCTTACCTCCTGCACTGGGGGCTGATGTCTCATCAAGAGAGCAATGAGTGCAGAGGGAAACATGGAAAGGAGAGGACTCTGGCTTTCCTTCACCTCTGCCTGCCACCCGCTAAACATCATCAGCAACCTCTTCTCCATGTTCCTGATGTTGTGCCTTCTGTGCAAGTATAATTCTCCTCATGAAACATTGAAAAATAGACTGTGTCTCTTTTGCTGCTCCTTTTATAACAGTAATAATGGTGGTGGAGACAGACATTTTATTCTCTTCACCTCTATTTCTGAGGAAGTGGTGAAGGAAACGTAAGACATGAGCTCTGCTCATTTCTGTCAAGCCATTTCTACAGCCCTGCATCCACCATAGCATGCAGCTCCCAGCATCCTTTCACATGATGCTCTTCTCCAAACTGACCAGGCTCTCCTTCCTGCTCATACAAGGAGGACATTTGCTTTTCCTCTGCAGGTGTAGATTCTGCAGCAGCTGCTCCTCAGCAAGCAGCCTGTGCCTTGCTACAAAATGGTGCCTGTGTGTCTGGAGATGAGAGTCTCCACTCTGCCAGCATGATAGACAGCTGCAAACAGAGATGAAGAAATCAACATGCTCGTGTAGGAACACTGTGCTACCTGTGGAGTTAATGGCATGCTGTATGAGTGCTCTGTTCATAGAAGGGAAGCCACTTGCCAGGATAACATCTTCTTGTTCCAAGGCATCCATCAAAACAGCAGTCAGCAAAGATGAAGTATGAAATAAAAATAGGAAAAACCTCTGGACTTTTCAGTGATTTTCAAGGAAGCACATGGTGGATATGGTGCCAGAGAGGTGAGGTGTGTTGACACTGGTCCCCAGGCACGTGAGGACAGTCTAATCTTCCTGTTTCCTTATTGACACATTCTTGAATGTGACAGTAAAATGCTCCCTTTGAGTGGCAGGCATTGGCCAGTCAAGCTGATTTCTTCAGCACCTGGCAGACTGAATATCCAGATGTGACAGTAAACAACCATGCAGATTGCTCATCCTTTTGGCAGCTTTCCTGTTTCTCAGTCTCTCTGTGAAAAGCTGTACATTTGTTTTTTCTTTCCCACACCTGCCCAAATGCTGTTGCAGAGATTCATTCTGGATCTGCCATAGCAAAATATGATTCTGTTCAGCTGACTCCTGATCCTGGGACATTTAGGGACGTTACCTGCTAGTGTTAGCCTCCCTTCATGAAGGAGAAGTCTGTTCGTTGAACACAAAATGTTTTCACTGCTGTTTTCCCTTAGGCTTTGCTTCAAACACTTGACCCAAAAAAGAGAGAGAGAGTGAATAGGGAATCTTGCATATCTGATGGAGAACTGCAAGGCAGCCAGCAGTTAAACTGAGTACATGTGTGCTCTTATCTCAGGCTAAATACATCACACAATTAATAACTGAGCATGGCTATGTTTCTTCAACAGTGCTATTGCTTAAATGTGTTTAAGCTTTTGAAATGTTAAGCTGTGTTTTTCTTTTCTGGAGTGGTTTTAGTAGTTTTCACAGCCCTGCATGTGAACAGACACAATTCTTGAGGTGAGACCCACTTGATGATATTACCATAATGCTTGAAATCTGTATGCATGGCTAAGGGGGTAGCCGCAGCAGAAAGGTACACATGTTCCCAGGTATGCTGTGTAAATTTTTGTAATGCTATTTAAATGCCAATAGAAATTTCTTTGGCTCATCTTGAGGAGTGAAAGAGGCAAATAATTTCTGCTTCATATCCTTATAAAAAGGTAGTAATACTTATATCTATCCCATTTCATTATGACCCTAAAAGCAACCTCTGGAGAGTCTTCCTGGATCACAGGATTGTACTCTCTTGAATGCTAGCTAAGAGCAACCCATGCTACCATCCAAGGCACTGTGCACAGCCTGCGCGTTCATCTACAGTGTTTGCATGCTCAGGCTGCAGCTGCTCCTGTTAGAGCAAAGCCATCTCCCACAACAAAAATATAGACAAGCAGCCAACTTTGGACCACACTGTAAAGATAGACAGGAAAGTAAACGTTCCTCGAGGAAAACTGCCCTTTAGAAAACTGCTTACCTCTGGGACAAAGAATCTCTTGTCACGATCCCAGACCTGAGGCCAAATTATGACCTCTTGCAGCTGCCTGAACTTCTGAAAGTTGTCCAACCACTTGACTTTACCTTCCAGATCCCCTGAAATATGTGAAACATTGGTTACTGCCAAGGCTGGCAAACCCACTCGTCTTTCCAGAAGATGCTGGATATTGATTTTTCTCCAGTAGAAGCCAAAGCTCCCCACATGTTAAGTCCCAGATAAAATCTTGGCCTCATTGTAAAAAATGCCTAAGCTCTTCTTAGGTCGGTAGAACCAGAATTTCTAATCATGCATTCAAACGTGCTTAAATTCAGTGCTAAATGAAAAGGTTGTGTTTGCTAATCTGGTTGGGAAACAGGGGGAATTTTATAAAACTCAATTGAACTGGAATCTTTAAAAGTTGCTTAAAAAAATGCTGCTTTTCTAAAGTGTCTGGGATAGTGAAAGAAAAATAATTTTCAGTATATGCAGCGTGGTAAAAAGTCTGTTGAAATTAGTGAGAATTCATTTTGAGGAAAATTCATTTTGATGCCAGAAGCGACCAAAGACTTGGATTGGGGTGCTTCAGAAGGTGAAAAGTGGAGACTAAGTCTTTGCTGATTCAGGGCTGTTATGGGGAAAACCTTAATGAACTTGCAACTTGAACTCCAGATTTTTGAGTTGAGAGATATTGCAGATAATGATTTCAGACACACACACACACACAAGCATCAGAAGGGGAGTTCTGAGACTCCAGCTCTTCCTTATGTCACTGATCAAAAATTGAAGCCACATCTTTGTTAGGTGTTGTGAACAAAGAGGGATCACCCCTGTATGGTTGCTTTCCTTAGCCCAGACTCTGGAAGGACCTATTTTTTTTGCCAGGTATATTCCACAGACATCCCGTGGTCTTTTGGGGCCGTATCTAAATCTGCTGTCTGCCCAGCAGAAGCCCCTAGACTAGTGACAAAACAATCTTATTTTCCTATGGGACCTGTTCTTTGCCAAAACCTGTACTCCTTGGGTGGCCATTAGGCTAGATACTTCATAGGACTTGGCAAGAAGACAAAGAATCCAGGCCTCTCTTTTAGGTGGCAATTCTGTCATTGGAGTATTTACCTAAGAAGGAGGAGCCCCAGATTTATCTGTCCCTAAAAGACGTTAACTCTCTGCCTCATCTCCAAAGATTGGCAGGGTAAGTGTCTTGCTGATGTACTATCTTGTCTTTGATTTCAGTGGGCGCTGCATGAGGCCTTTGGGGAATAAATGTATCTGCTGATGTACTATGTGACCATAAGACACTTATAGATGCATTTATAGCTTTCTGATCAAGACATAATTAATAAATTATATAGAATTAATAAAAAAATTTCTGGTCCAATCCCTTTTTTTCCATAACAGCTAGAGAAAATCTGTAGCTGGGATAGCACTTCAGCTATTTTGCACAGTAGGACCCTGTCATTTATCGAAAGGTCACTAACATAATATTCCCCTTGTGAGTGCAATTTTATCCTATTAGGGATTATCCCCAACAAAGCCTTCTTAGACATAAATCCAACTCAAAGGATTCTTTGTTTGAGAACTTTCCTGATTTGTTTTTATTTGTGATCTCCTCTTAATTGTTTGCATGTCACTGCAGATGATTCTGAGCAAATACAGGTGACTCACTGATTTGGGAGTCCTGTGACCTTGCTCAGAGAGGTTTTGACAGCCTAAGGGTGGCACCAATAATTTCCTATAGAACGAGGAAGGGCTCAGGATTGTAGAAAGACATGCACATCCTCATTGCATCTCTGCAGGGAGACCAGACCAATTCACGCTAATGCACAAATGGCCACATAACTAGAAAATAGTTAATTGCACACTTGACTTTTAACCTTAGCTACTTACGTATGGACTTTTCCACCTTCTCTTTAAGTGACTGGATAAAGCCTTTCTCTGTTTCATCAGTGCTCCTCTTCCAGATGTTGTTGAGGAGGAGAGGATAGCGCATCAGTCGATGCAAAGGAGCAACCAGCAGCTCTGACAGATGCAGCCTCTTGCACCGTTCGTTTTGTTCACACCACTGCTGAAGATAAAGAAAACCTGCCTTATGCCTCATCGTGCTCCCTGGTAGGGAGGTAGTCAACAGTTTTCTGCATCATCAGCTGACTGTAATGAGACTGGGACTAATTAAAGATGAAATGCTCACACAGTGAGAGCAAGGGCAGTGTAAAACATTTGTGGTTTAACCTGAGGTAGCTGAACACCGTGCATCTGCTCTCTCACTTTCCCCTCACCCAGCAGAATGGGCGAGAGAACTGGGGGAAAATAAAACTCCTGGGTTGACTCAAAGGCAGTTTAATTGGGTGGAAATGGAAGGAAAAGTAAAAATAAAAATAATGTTAAAAGAATTAGAATACACAAAACAAGTGATGCACAACACGATATGCTCACCACTCACAGACTGATGCCCAGCCAGTTCCCAAGCAATGGCACCCAGCTAGCTTTACCCCAAGTTTATATGTTGAGCATGATGCCATGTGGTCTGGAATATCCCTTGGTCAGTTGGGGTCAGCTATCTCAGCTGTGTCTCCTCCCAGCTTCTTGTGTACCCCAGCCTACTTGCTGGTTGGGTGGTGTGAGGGGCAGAAAAAGCCTTGACTCTGTGTGAGCACTTCTTAGCAACAACTAAAACATGAGCATGTTACCATAATTCTCATCCTAAATCTGAAACACAGCACTGTACAATCTACTAGGAAGATAATTAACTTTATCCCTGCCTTTGCAGAGGGTTGCTTATTGTTCTATCCAGGATGTTCCTTCCCTGAGGGCACATGGGGCAGCAAATGCCCATAAGTTCACTTTGTTAAGATGGAGGTCACCAAGTCAAGGGATTACACGCAAAAGATGTGAATGATAGAGGCTGGCAGTACATGTTTTCTGCCTTCAAGAATGCAGCCAATTGTTCCCTTTTTGCTTCTCCCTCTTGTCTGTTCTAAATTACAAATATGGGCTTTCACATATGCAGAGGAGCATACACTCAGAAGGGTGACTTCATATCTGTGATACCTTCTGCAGTTCAAAATATCTGTGTAAAATGCTATCTACACAGTTTTCCTTCCAATGAACTTCCCTAGTCTGCTGTTAAAATCATGTCATAAGGCAGAAAGGCTGAAGACATCACCACCACCATCACCACCATCACTTTACTTTCAGGTAGATGCCAAAATCTTCTCTCTGTCTCAGGTTTTCCAAGTAGAAGACAGCCGAGGTATAATTAAGGCAATAAATCTGATGTGTCTGGCAGAGGTCACCCTGGAACAACTGCAGAAAAGACTTGGAAACTTATCAAGAAAGAAAAATGACATGCCAAAGGGAGAAACAACAGTTCTGGTTTCGTAATGTGTGTTTTACCTGAGATTTACTCCTACCTAGGAAAATGGGTGAAGAAACAAAGGGGAGTTAAGGAAGAAAAGGGCAATTTAAAAAGTAGTAAAAGTGGTAAAGTAGTAAAAAACCCACAACAGTGCTCAAGGAGCACAGTGTGGGAGCACAGTTCTAACAGCTCTCCAGAGGTGTGAAGAATTCTTAGACTTTATTCTCATTAGAAATAAATGTCATATGAAAATTCATGTAGAAGCTGAACATAAACCCCACTATCTATGCAACAGCTTTACATGCCCTTGTATAGCATGTCACTTTATATTGAGTGTGTTAGATAGCTCTCAGAAATGTTATGTGCCACCCATGATAAAACTCAATTTTGTCTGGGATTCCACCTGTCTCACAGACACACTATTGGTGAGAACGCCTGAAGTCAGAGGTAATGGGGCTGAGAAGATAAGCTTTAGCCTCACTCCCTCTTTTTAAAACCCTAACCCTGAGATAGGGTCTATTTTAATATTTTCCAGAAGCTTTCCAGTGGCCTCTGCTACCAGGGAAGGTTCAAGCCCATGAACTGATTTTCTGTCTATATTAGTATGTCCGACTGTTCAGACACTGGGAAGCTGTGCAGGAAATACAGTCCCTGGAGACTGCTGTTTGGACAACTGTCATGCTTACCATGAAGACTGCCCAGAAAGGTTGCATGGCAGTGTTTAGCAGTGGCAGGACAGCTGTGTCTGTGCTTCTTCCTTGCTTAGTAGGCACAGGCCAAAGAGTAAGAGGTATTTCAGTCCCATTGAGCTCTTATTGAAGCACTTAAACACAGTTGTGAGTCTAGTCCATGGAATAAAGGAAGGATCTATGCAGTGGAGTGAAAGGAGCCAGGGAACATCCAGTGATGGGGCTAGAGTCCGGTCTCAGGGAACACATCTTCCATAGAGTGAGAAGCCCACATCTGCCAGTGACAAGGTCTCCTTGAGGTCTGGGCTGCTTAATCTCAAGTAAGGGAAAATATTTCCACACTTAGCTCCACATACAGAGCACCTTTCCATGACCACCTCAAACATGCCAATGAATGAAAAGGAAAACATCCTACTGAGAGAAGGTGCTTCAGGTTGAGACCAAACTGTCTGTGACAGATGGCATGCCCTTGACTGAGTTGATTGCTCTAAAGCATCTGCATGCTATGATAAAAGGCCTGCTGCAAGGACTTGCTGATATTAAGCAAGAATACTTCTAATTATGTTACCTTTCTGAGTATAGAGCTGAAATCCATTGGAGAGTTTGACTTTCTGACGTGCTCCTTCATGGCCTCAAAAAAAGTTTCCAGAAAACTGAGACTTATCTGAGTAATGGGGGAAATAAAAAGAGGCATTAGCAGCAGTGATCTTCTGAAGTTAAGTTTAAAACAACTTTATTTCCCATCCCTGGTCTCTTCAAAGGCTCTAAGCCCAGTGGGGTGCCTATACTTATCTTCCCAGCATTGTCAGAATTATCTTCAGACTTACATCATGAATGCTTTAATTAGAAGTTAAATCAAATCTATACAAATACCCATTTACGTCATGATAATGCCATGTGACAAAAGCTTTGAAACAAGATTAGTTATTCCGTTTAAACTTATTTTAGGGCAGCAGCTGTATCTAACATGAATTGACATGAAAAATTAAAATGGATGAACGGTATCTATTGGAAAACACTGCATATGACCTAGCTGTGATGATAAAGGAGTCTTCATGGTCCTTTGAAGAAGATATCATCTTTCATAGTTTGAGTTTGTTTCATGTTACTGGAGATGAGTGAAATCTCTATAAAATGCTGCAAAAAGTCACATATTCCCCAGAGGTTAACTTTATGTGTTTGCACTGAATTGAAGGGTGCCCACGCTCTCAGCCAGATGGGAATGAGAGCCGGCTCCTAAGCTCACACTTGCCTTCTTAACACACTATTTGCGCACAAATTCATGAGCAGGCTTAGCTTTAGGCCAAATTTTAGGCCAGAAGGAAACATCATCATCTGTGATACTGGTATGAACTGCTGTTGTAGGTTCACACATGGCTTTGTTTGGTGTATTTATGGGGACAGTGTTGCTTATAAGATGATGCTTACTGTTTAATTATGACAAGCGTATATTTAATGCCTTTTAGAACATGCATTTTTGATGGATTCAGCCTGCTGTCAAGAAGAAACGGATACAGTAAAATGCATGAAAAAAGGCATAAAAGGCTTTGAAAGCAGGTATTTTCTCCAGAATTTGATCACTGTTTTGTATACAAGTATGAGGAATGCATGATCATTTATCATCCTTATTAATAAGGAAAAAAAATTAGAAAACAAAACAGAAAATGTATTAAAGATAATTCTCTCTAGATGTAACCCAGCTCCAGCCAAGCTCAAAGCTTTTGTGATTGCTAAATGGCACACAGCATTATAACCCACTTCTTTCCTTGAACAAGAACGAAAGAATCAGCAACCACACATCAGCTGAACTGTAGTAGTTGGCTGCATGTATGGTCTTAGTATACAACAAGCGCAAGGTGAAACACATCAGGTAAACACCTTTTCTTGTATCGCCAGACCTGCTCAGGTGGTCACTCACAGCAGCTCGCCTGGTGATGCTCACCTCGATGCTCAGTCATCCAGCAGAGGTGACTTGCTCATGTGTTTAAACTCTGGCTAATTGTCCCTACTCTGAAGAGTTTTTCTTCAATTTACATAGCTGGATAGTACCTTTCAAAAAGTCACTTTGCTATTAAGGGTAAGGTGTCCTGAGAGAGAGCTCTCAAGCTAAGAAAAAGTTTTGTTTTGCTTCTAAAGTTATGTAAAAGCTACTTTTGACTTATGGCTTCCTTTAATTTTCAGAGCTGGAAATAGTCTCCCAGCAACTGGCCACAAGCAGCAAAGAGCTTGAGCTCATCCCAGAGAAGCCATGTGGTCTCCCTCCTCCTGGAAGCTGGAGGGTAAGCAACACATGAACACAGAGCATTTAGTCTGTGTGGGAAACATCCTTCCACTCACATTGAGGGAAAACTCAGTGGAGAGGGGTGGTCACTCTTTTGTTTTAACTTGCCGTACTGGAATGGCACAATAGATAGCAAAGTTTTTGTGTCCGTTTGCAGAAAGAAACTTGCTATTGAAGTTATTTTGCCGTTGTTACTGCTTTACTGTAAGGATTGTGCAGTCAGAGTTTATCTTCAGAACTCATTTTAAAAAGATGCTGCTTATGAGAATTAGTCTCAACCTCACGTTTACTTCAGAAACAGCTGCCAAACAAGCTCTCCTTGCTGTTCAAATGCCCATTTATCTTTTGCTGAAGGAGAGTGAGAATAATTTGCACTGGTGAAATCTGAACCCCTGATATATCAAATAGAGAGGAAGGAAAGATTAATTATTTGACCTGAGTCCCAAATGTGAACATTGAATCTCAATAGAAACTTTATGGATGGTTTCTCATCTCCTTTTATTGGGCTGGTCTCTGATCTCAATAAGACTGTTATTTGTTTTACTCACCTTGTTTAACTCCTCTAAGTTTGCAAAAAGTCTCCATAAATCCACATCCAAGAGAAGTTCATTCCTCTGGAGGTATTTTAGAGTGTTCATAAATACCTTTAAAACCAAAACAGATTCATGTTATCTACTGTTTGAGGGAATTCAATGCATCTGTCCTCTTTTTTTCCTTTTTCCTGAAGAGAACATGTTTGCACTGTAATTCTTATTAAATGATGATTTCATCTGGGGAGGGCAGAAGATGACACACTGTGAAACTTTTCCAGACCTGCCTAAAGGCTAAATATTGGGCTTTGTGTGAGGAGGAGGGAATGAGTGATGTCCCTGGGGTGTTCTGTGGCTGCCACAGAGGCAGCTATGTCCCTGCTGGGTCCTCTAGCATTCTTTCTGTGTGAAAGAATTAATAACATCAGAGTCACTGTCACAAATTTCTGTAATGATGATTTCTCTGAATGCTTTCCTCCATATCCCATGTCTCTGCTGTTATAGAAGTTGTTTAGAGTTAGTATGGGGGTTAAGAAATGGTTGGAATAGTGCATGTAGAGGGCTCATGAAGGTTTTTCATCTCTTCAGATTGTTTTATTAACCTGTATTGAATGAAAACTGCATGTGTACTTATTGGCTGTTTAAGATTTTATAGTATTTAAGTTCTGATGGTGATCTTGGAGCTGTGCTGAATCTGACCTAAATCTGAAAAAGGCTTAAACAATGTAGATTACGGAGTAGAGTTTTTTTATATGTGTGAAAAGCACTAATGAAAAAAAATAAACCCACCAAACTATCATCCAGGTGTCAAGACTGAAGAGTTAGTGAGAGGGCTTGCTTAGCCTTGTGTAATTCTTGTCACCATGAGCAGTTGACCTGAGAGCTTAAAGGGGATTTACAGTGGTCTTAAAGTTCCCTGTGGAGAATCGTTAAAATCGTCGGAATATTTCTATAGTGGGAAGTATTTAGAGTAGCAAGTATCTCTAAAACTGGCTACCCAAATTCATTGGGTTCCCTCTTTGGCAGAAAAGTTTGGGAAGCTAGCATGGACTGAATAGTTCATCATTCACAGGTCACACAAGCCTGGCTAAGGTTTGCCTATGGGTTCCTACATCAGACTCGTTAAGGGGCCTGTGTGTTTCCTATTGTCCTCATCCTTCCAAGGATTCACCTGTTTTTAATCTTCTCAGATCCCTGAACAAAGTGTATGGAAGGAAGAACGCTTCCATATTGCCTTGGACCAACAGCTGGTCCTGGTCATCCCCTTTCACTTCCTGTTCTGCCCCACCAAGGAGGAATTCAGCCCAGTTCTCTATTCCATTTACTTTGCAGTACTTCTTGTACTGTCTGGTCTAACTTCTCAGCAACCTGGAAAATATTTCAGTAATCTTTTCCTTTGACTAATGAGAAAACAGAGACTTTCTTTGCAGAATAAGAGAAAAGTGATAGGAAGATATTAAGGGAAGCTTCCATCCTTTTAAATGGGTACACTAACTTATGGTGTGTGTTGAATGTAAATTGTGCAGCTATTGTATCAGGGTCTAATATTCTTGTCCATATTTCAAAGCTCTTAAAAATTCACCATGATGGAGACAATTTCGAGGTTTTGGGAGAGGAGTTGGTTTTTAGTTCCCTTGATTTTTTGTAATATTAGAACTACAGGTCTGCTGAATTCTGAGATTTTCATGCTCTATTTAGAATACTCTAACATGGCTCTATATAAAGTTAAACTAAGATTATAGTGTTACAGACCAGTGGTAAAGAAATATCTAGTATGGACAATTGGAGAGTGGCTTCAGTTCACCATCGATGAGAGGAATAGCAGAATATCAGCTGAAATTACTGCCAGGATCTGCAATCAAATGGTGTTTGCAAGGCACTAGAAAGTGATATCTGAAAGAAGAGGTGCTATAAAGAAGTTAAAAACCAAAGGGAACTGTGGAAACAGGATGAGCAGGCAAGATGGCAGAAAAACCATGTGCTTAAGTTATTCCTCCACAGACACTCAATGAGAGGTTACAGGTGGCTGTATGTCTGCCACGCTGACAGCAGGGCAAATACTTAGCTTTGAGAAATGAAATCTGAAGTTACCGCTTTGAGAACCAGCAAATGATCCAGAAAGTAGGTGCATTCGCTTGTGAAAAGTTCCCACACTGCTGCTTCTTTTTTCACTTCGAACCGGCTGTCGACATCTTTCTGCTCTGTCTGTTGTGCCTTTATAAATTCATGCCAAGATTTACTCTATTGATTGAAGAAGAAAGAAAACCACTGACTGTTGCAAAGAGCCTGACTGCCAGTGTTAAGCTTAAAGAGGCCTTTAAAAGAGATTTTAAAACCTGATGTTTTCCCCCAAAATATTTGTAACATGAAAGTACTGAATTTGAAAATAACACAGTCTGATAGTCTATGTTTGAAGGATGCTGTATGAAAAAAATAGTGGGCAGCTTGCAAATGCTAAGGAGTTTAACCTGTTGTGCTGCTGCTAGAAAGCAGGGATGTATGAGAGCTTCCTATTTTCCAGATGGTAAAATCAAAGTACAGAAGGACTGGGTCTTCATAGGTACCTAGATGTTTTGTTAGTCCTAAGGCAGCTGCTACCACCTCACTGACCTGCTCCAAAGTCAGTTCCTTGCTAATCACCTTGCCCCTCCATTTCATAGAATCATAGAATCAACTAGGTTGGAGTAGACCTTTGAGATCGTGAAGTCCAACCGCTACCCCAGGACTTCCAAGCCAACCATTAAACCATGTCACTAAGGGCCTCAAAAATATATCTTATGCTTATGTATTAATTTTATAAAAAGGTCTCATTCCAGATTAATGTAATGAAAAATGGCAACTTGAAAATAAGACAAATGTTTTATCCCCTTCTTTAGATATCCTTGGTACAGTACAGTTGGTATTTTGATACCTTAAAGCAGAAAAATTCATACGTGCTGCAGTCTATGATCTTAGCAGTTGAAAGACAGTTTTCCAGGTCAGATACTTGCTTCTGTTTGTCTTTACCCTGTTGAATAACAAAAAAGTGCCCCTGATTCATACAGTGTTTTAAAGACTGTTAGGAATTTTACGCAGCTCAGGTCACCTTTCTCTGATCTGTAAGGATCTTGCCCTTAACTGAATGATTTCCTTTTATCTCTAAGACTCTCCTACACAGACATGAAGCAGTGATGGCAGGTTTACTTATAGCTATGGGTGGGGTGTGTAGGTATGTAAGGTATTATTTATGTAACACAGAAACTTTTGCCAGGGCAACTCATCGGTATGGTAATAACAAATAATGGGCTACCCTCAGAAGACACAGCAAATAAAAGGCTTTGCTTCCTTCAGCCCTGTCAGAAGTAGGGAACAAAAACCTCATGGTTGAAATCATCCTCCTGCCATAGGCATGTAAAGTTTGCAGGCTTGTTTAATTTTTTGAGCTACAGGTTGAAAAAAACTCCTTTGTTCAGCTGCAGAGTAGTGTCTATAAAATGAGCTTCAGAAAGCTTGGAGAGCAGGAGGAGTTTGTCTGTGTGAGGGATCATGAAATAAATACAACTGCTTTTGGTTTGGATTTATTTTTCAGGCCAACAGTGCCATGTAAAAAGCTTAACCAATATTTATGAACTGTAGTGCTGTGAGCATAGACTTGTAATGTAAGTCTATATGTAAGGTGTTTGCTTAAGTTTTATCTGCTGTCTGGGACAGTATGCTCTTACTTTATGGATTTCTGTTGTCTGAACTTTAGGCACTGAACGCAAGCCAATTTTGAAATATGTGTTTGATTATAATAGTTGAAATTCAGAGTTTCAGCTCAACCCTTAGTTTTGAAAGTTAGCTTGAAATGAAGCAGAAACAGTAATGCAATTTTATATACACCCACTTAACCAATGTACCCGCAAATTTCATGGCATTCAATAGTTTTAGAAATCACTTTTGGCTAAATATCAAATGCATTTTATTGCTGATTTCAAATATTTTTCTTAATTTAAAAATTCTCAGTTTTAGACCATGCTCCTTCAAATAGTATAAGAATGCTCTCAAATGAAGTGGGGATTATTGTACGTGTAATCTGAGTATTTGCATTGGTTTCACTTGCACAAACTCTCCTTTGATAGTTGAGATTTAGAAGATAAAATGCAAATAATATGAGGAAGAGACTGTGAGCAATTCCATGTTTAGGAATGCAAAGATATCAAGACACTTGTAAATGATCTTTTTTGGAATGGTGAACAACACTCAGAAGGGCAATTTGAATACCATAATAAGTGAAAATTTCCATAACTGGAAAAGACACAGAAATGTGTTAGACAACGAAATTAACTGTGTTGGTGTTTATGCTTATACTGACAAGTGTGTGTGTGTGGAGTGCCCATGAGGACAGGAAAGGCCTAAGAAAGCATCCAGAAAGCTACTCTTATGGGTAGAACCTAGATCCCTCCCATATGAGTGGGAGTTAGGTAAATATTCCAGAGCTCTAGGGGCCTAAGATCTAGGTTGGCATGCAGAAAATACAGGATACACTGTGGTCAAAGCAACGAGACTGGCTTGCCCATCTCATGCCCTCTTACCCTGGGGAGCTGCACTGGACCTGCTGCTACCCCTGAACACCTTGAATGAGAAAGAGCTCTTGCTCTGTCTTCTCAGCTAAGGGCACTTCTCCTTCCACCACCCATGCAGATGGGGAGCAGCAGCACCGACTGTTTTCATGTGCATCATGTGCAGTGGTGCTGGTGGCTGCGCTGGAGCTACCCGCCTTCGTTGCAGGTTAATGCCCAAGCCCAGGGTGGGCTGAGACCTCTGAGTTCAGCTCACCTGCTGGCTGCCATTCTCCAGAGGCAGTAAAGAAACTCTTTTTTACCCAGGTTAGTTGTGGGAGAAAGCAAGTTCAGTGCAAGGGGGAACAAAGAAGTTAAATACTCACAACTCCTCTTTTGGCAAACGGCCACCTTGGTTTTTTGGACTCTAATGGGTAAAACAAATATGTTATTAGTAAGGAAACAAATATCTAAAAATAAAACTGTTATTTATATATTTGGTGGGTTGTTATTTTTTTTAAAGATGAAGCCTGATATACTATACTCTACTTGGCTCAGATTTAATACTTGTGTTTAGACAGTTTGTGCACCAGACTTAAACCCCATTAAGCCTGTTGGGTTCCTCCCAGCAAGAATTATGTCTGTCTATGATGGGATCTTGGATGATGCTAAACACTCCCATTTGCTGCAGATGATCAGTGTGTGATTGCCAGTTCTTTACATGGGAAAACACATCATACCTTAAGATATTAGTTGTTTTGAAGCAAGAACTGGGCTTTGTCTCCTCATTAGTGATATCTTGGAGCTATGCAGGTATTTAAAACTCCTGTGAATAAACAACCCTACAAACTCTGAGCCTCAGATCTGTCATGGGACTGGCACAATGCTGTAGGCTGTAACTCATGGTCTTTAGTGAGGTGCAGGGAAAGCTAAGGATCTAGATGTAGGAATAGACTGGGTGACAGGTGAGGAATGCCTGTGTTTGTTTAGCAAGAAATTTGGAACAAATTTCTTCTATATGTGGCACCTACCTTCAGGCAAGTGTGTGACTGGGAATCACAGTCAAAACTTTCTCCTTTTGGTTTTTGAAGGCCTTCATCACTCTCTCTGGGGATGGGTGGCTTGTTTGCTTTCATGAAGCTACTGGTTGTAACCTTGACAGGCTTATTTTTTAAGGAACTTCTGTCTCTGGTCACCAGCAATCTCTCTGTGTTCCACAGTAGGTATTTGTGGACACTGATTGCAGGTCCACATTTCACTGGTGGAAGTTCTTTCAAGCAACCTCTAGCCATAAGCTGGGTCTGCTACCCTTGTGATTGAACACGGCTTAAAAGGGTCACATGGCCCAATCTCTTCTCTCTGCTTGAAGCTGTACAGGTTGGGATTTGTAACTCAACTGCTTGTGCATGGAGATCCTGATTTGGGCTCTGGTTGTGCCTGGCCTATGAAGGAGAGAGGTGAACTGTGTCATCCCCACCTCATCTACCTATTACATTTTGTATTCAACAACAACATTCAGGCAAGAAGAATAAACTGAGGGGAATTTTTCAATTAGCAATGCAGTCTCTTTGGTGTGGGTTAATAGGATCCCCCACAGAGGCTGTGCTGCCTCATGTGCAATCGTTGCACTGATTCTCCCTCCCCATCCCACATACACATGCGTTTTCAGATGAACAAACCCCACCCCATATCTGACCTGAACTTAGCAACAGGGCGGCGTGGGGCAGGTAGTCCATTGCACTGTCTGACACCAAGAGGTCTCCAGGGAACACCTCGAGTCCTGGCAGACTCACTACCACGGAGCTACGCCTGCGCTCGGCTGGTCTGCGAGATAGATACAACAACAACACGTCATCTCTCTCTGCTCATGGCTGCAGAGGAAGCTTCTGAAGCACTCCTTTGAGCTAAAAACCCCAAATCACAGCGGCTATGAAATGATGTGCTAAAGGAACAATGAGTACAAGATTTCAGTGATCGACAGGAGATACCTAATTATCTTTCTAACTCCACATTGTTGCTGAGATCAAGGTGCTTATGACCATGGCTTGCCTCAGATAATAGGTACTTAGGGAGCTTAAACATTGGAAATTCCTGGGTTCTTCTGAAATGAGGCAAAAAAGTGAGTGGAGATTTCAGAATGCATGTTGTGGCACTGGAGAACAAAGGAGCAGTTAAATCTCATGTCCCTAGTTGATATGTGGGTTGTCATTACTTTTATCCTTCATATAACTTGAGTGACTTCAAATAAAGATGACGTACTAGTGAAATAGTTAAAATGTTGGGTATATGTTTTTTAATATTTAACCTTTTGGCCAGTTTGTGCTATTGTTTTTAAATCTTTTTGACATTTTTCTGTTAATTCAAATATTTTGTGTTTTGAATGTAATCTGGCTTAGTGGCCCTGCTGATCAAAACCAGATGGCTCTTTCTAACTATTGCTGTTACTAATAGAGGGCATTGTCCAGGATATAGATCTATCAAGTGAAGTGACACAGGCATTCTGTATCCAATAGCATGTTTGTGCCAGAGGCTGCTTGCATTTAAATACAGAAATTACTGGTGCACATCAAAATCTTTCTGGATTTTGCTAGTAACTCACACCAATACCTAATTGTGTTAGTGTACTGCTGCAAAGTCACTGGTGTCTACAGCTGCCTTTTTTACTGTCTTCAACTGACTGATGCATGAAGACTCCATTAGAGTTAAAAGTAGCTAAGCAGCTGAGCGAGGAAGCGTGAAGTGTATGTACATATATACATTTTTTTCAGTCACCACCTATTGCGTACAGTATTTTAGGTCAGTTAAATGTAATTCTCACTGCTTTTTTTTTTTTGCCTAGGCAGACATGTTACTGAGTATCTAGCCACTTGCCAAGGCCTGATGTGAAACCTGGCAGGTATGTTTTTCCCCATAAATGCATGAATAGTCACTTGACAACTTATCAAGTTGCAGGTGAGCTCTGATGGAAAGAACTGGGATTTGCTATGTATCGCAGGACATGGAGGTTATGCTTTTTGTTAACAACTGACAGTGACATTGCTTGCAGTTGCTTTAGTTCAACCAATTGAATTGTATAGATGAAAGACTGGTCCTAACAACAGAGAGGGTTGTAGGCTAACAGGAGGGCAGGGTCTTGGACTTTTAACACTTGAAATATGGGCATATTACAGCTTGGAAACTACATGCTGAGGAGTTTACAATGTGCAGTGATTGAGTTCTCTGAGTTTTTCCTTTTCTGGTAGCCCTGCTGAATGAGGAACATTGGATCTGTTTATTTAACTGGGATTTACAAGGAGACTGAGGTTCATCATGAATTTGAACCTAACACATGGTTCGATAGAGCTTTCATGGGTGGGGTCTGCTTCTTGATTGTCTGCAAGCCCATACCAGTGCGGGTAGACCACTTCCTTACGAGGTGCGCTGAGTGCTGCCCTGTGGAAATTTAAAGTGTTGGTAACTATTGTATTGAGGTGCTTCTGAAACCTTCAGTGATGGAACAATGCAAACTCTTGGGCAGCTGAGTTATTATACAATCCAGATCCCGCAATATAATACAAAGATAATTCTTAAAGTTGTCACTCCTGTACTAGGAAATTCAGGAGACTTATTTCAGGTTTGAATCACAGAAAAATTTTGCCAATGTATTATTGATTTTTAAAGTATCTAGCCTACTTCAATTTCAGAATATATTTTGAAGTTGGAGGCTAGTGGCTTATGAAAATAAGTAATGGGAAACATAGTTTCGTTGTGACTGAATTAAATGGCATTACCTTCCTAGATCAAAAACCCCTTAACTTTAAACCCACATATGTTTAAGCAAGCTCTTCACATAGGTAATCAAGCCTGTGATATGTGAAAGCATGCCAAGGTCACTTGCATGTGTATCTACAATATGCCTCTGCAATCTTACATGCCTGGGCCAGTTAATGACTTACATGATTAAATGATGTACTCATGCTTCACAGATGAAGGTACAAGTATCTGTTATCAACTGGCCTGATGTCTAGATGTCTTAGATATGTTAGATGTTTTTGTTGGGTTTTCCGTATAAATTAAACTACTGGAGTGCTGTGTAATGCACTTTGCCAGTTTTTGAGCCTATATGCAATATTTTAGAATCTGTTCATGCCTATAGACCCTATAGCTTTGCTCGTTTCTTTAGATTTATTTGTTTGTTTGTTTGTTTTTTTACAAGGGGCAGAGCACTGAAGTGTTGAGTGAAACAAACCCTTGTACTTTAGGGATGATTTCAAGCACCTGGGGAATGCAACAATTCCTTTAATCTACTTGTTTTGTGAAACAGGATAATGTCATAGATTAGCATTACAAAGTTATGGAACGTTATTAAAGACACTTAAAGAGATCATGGTCTGGAAAAATAAATATCCTGTGTATATAGTTGTTTGTATGACACAGAGAGTTTCAGCTGATTGCCTTTTAGAGGTTTGTATCTATATATCCATAATCTTAGCCTAACTAGCTGTCCCAAGGAACATATATCTGTATAAATCATCTTACTTAAATAACAGGTATGTTAGTTATAGAAGTAACCATTACATAACAATAAAAGCAACTGAAGAGGTTATGAAGGTCAATGTTGTAGGGTGGTCACAATATTGAGATAGATGTTAGATATCATCCAAGCCATTCAGGGAGCATATTTGGACTCCCCGATTCAAAGGGTTGGCATGACACTTTACAGGCATATGAGACATTAAAAGAGGAAGAGGAGCATTTCAAGACAGATGAGGCCAGATCCCTCAATTAGTTGAAAAGGAGCTGCCTTGTCAGTTACTGAGAGGACTTTTCTTTAGTTGGTTGTCTTTAGGAAACAGTGCAGTCCAGTTTTCCAGTGAGTCTCTGATACGCTGAATGGTGCAAGGAGAAAATGAGCTCAGAGTAAAGGTTTTATTTTATCAACATTTCCTTCCACAGCAGAGTTGGCTTTAGTATCTTGCCTTGTCCCATCCACACCTCTCTGTCCATTTTGCTTATTTATTTTGGCTGATTATATTTAATCAGCACCATTTCAGCATGTTGCCATGCCAACAGAGATATATTGGCATTCCTGACTGAGGGCTGTGTGTGGGAATGCTGTTTAAAAAGAGCATTGCTGCTTTAAGAAAGACTTTTGAAAGTACAGCCTGGGAGTGGGGAGAAGAGGTATTGATTAAAACTGAGGGATGGGTGTATGACTTTTAACTGGGATGATATATAAGTCAGTCTTGGAGGACAGTTGCCATCTGTCTCAGTGTGATTCTAGGTGGGGAGAATAACCTGACATTTCAAGCAGTTTTCTCTGGCTGTGATAAGAGGGGATTAGCTGTTAAGGAGTTAGACTAATGATTTGGATAAAGAAGCAGCTGAATATAACCTTTGCCCAGACCTTGGACTAAATTCAACTTAATAATAAAAAGCTTAAAGCAGAAATGTATTTTTGTTATTAGTGGTTATTTTTATATATGCTGATTATTTCTGTTTTATATTTCTACGTTCTTATATTGGTCAAGACAAAAAAACAGAAATTCTGATACACCATCCAAACTTCCTTTGGTCAGTCTTTCGCATTGGTGGCTGTGGAACAAAGCTTATGTTGTTCCTTGTGTGGTTTCTTGATTTCTAAAATGTCTGGATAGAAGTCCAGAGCCAATATATTAGCTGGCATATAGTGACTTCCCTCTGAAAATGCTTGGCAAGTGGTGTTAAATGTTCAGTGTTCTCCTGTTTAGCCATTTGCACGCAGTATCCTTCAAATTCTCCCCTGAAGTTTGCTACAGATCACACAAATCTTCACCTTGTCAGTGAGGTACCTATCACAGTTTTGAGTTTGATCAGAGCAGATTCTTCCCATAATGGGTACAGATCACCCGTTTTGACACCAAGATGCAAAGATGTCTCCCTCCCCTGCTCTCTCAATCTCCATTGTTAATTAAAAATACTAAAGAGTGGGTTTGAAATTGCAACAATTCAGAAAATCTAGGAGGCCTGTTCTGCAGGGAACATGATTTCAGCTGCACACGCACATCTGTTAAGCTTTGTCTAGGGAGCTGCCTTGTGTAATGGCTCATAGACTACATCAGCCTGCTCCAGCCCATCCAGTCCCAAACATAAATGTGCTTGAAATACAGACCTGTTTATAAACTGCAGGTTATAACAGAGCTTTTACCTGAAAAATGAGTAAACATTGGGAAGAAGAGGAGATACAGCTCAACTAATGATGTTTACTGCATTAACAAGTGAAATACTTTATGATAGAGTCACAAAAGAAGTGTATTGCTGTTTGTTGTGGGGCTACTTCTGTCTTTGCCAAGACTTGCTCACCAGTGCTTGTGCTTTTAATATACCTCACTCACCTGCATGACCCACCTGAAATCTTCAAGGGGATCATGCAGTGCAGTGAGCACTGCACCATCAGTGAGAGAGGTAGGGCTATTAAGGGAGGTACTAGCTCCAACTTCCTTGTTGTGTGGGGAGGAAAATAAACTTTGTTTCCCTTCTGTAAACATTTGAACTTCCGGAGGAAACAAACATGGCCGAATCAAAATAATTTCTAATCAAGCTTTTACTGTCTGACAATGGCTTGTAAGAGCTTGATGGAAATCACTGCACAGATCTATGGTACGCAGCACCTTATATTGCTTGCACTTGAATTGCAAAATTCAAGAATTCTTCTTAGTTTGTAGGATTAACAATCTCCCCATCTAGTAGCAGACCTAGATCTGCTTTGCTCATGTATGAGAACAATACTGAGCTGTTCTGCTAGCTTCTTTGCTCCCTTTTTCCTTCCCACAAAGTTTTGGAGAATGTTGCTCAAGATTATGAGATGTTTAACATTCTTCAAGCAGAAATTTGACACTGCTAATCCAAACAGCCAGACCTTTTGGCAGTTAGTTCTTAGTGCAGAGCTATGATGGTCCAGCTGGAATATTGCATGAAATATAGCTAAACATGTTGGGTAGAGGGCCAGTTTTGAAAGAAAATCTCACTAAAAACTTTAGTTTAACAAGCAAGTGATAGGCATTTCATAAAACCAATCTATGAGTTGAGTTACATATATGCCTCATAGTTCAGTTTTGTCTTAGAGTGAAGTGGATTCATTAAAAATGTAGAGAAGTGAAGCTTAGGATAAGATAAAACAAATATATGCGTACCTTTGTATAGGCAATCCACACTGCTGAAAGAAAGTGAGAAATTCTTGTTAGTTGGTCAGAAAGCAAGCAAGCAGTCTGATTTTATTCAAAAAAAAGTACTCATTAAGACAAATGTACTACATAGACCTAGGCACTGGATTGTTATTTTTACTGTCGTGGAGAAAGGAGAACTCATTTGATATCCAGAATGTTTTCTACATTTGAAGAAGGAGGGAAATACCTTTTGATTTGTGGCACAAAAGTACCCAGTTAGTAAAGAGCTATGCACCTATTTGACACCATCCAGTTCAGTTCAGCGAAATGTGTGTAGGTGCTTGGTGTAAGGACAGAGTCAAGCATATGTCTGAATTCAACTGCTTGTGCAAGTGACGTATGGTCTTTGAGAGAAGATCTGGCAGCAAACCTGGCTTATGCAGTGCTTCTCCTATTGTCCTTGCAGTGAAGTTATGGGGGATAGCTGAATGGTAGTTTACTTCTGGAGAAAGAAGTAAACTGGAAGCTAGTAAGCTTCTAAGCTAGTAAGCTAGCTCCTCCCTTGATTATTACTGACACTGGCACTTGCTGGACCAGTGTTTCTTTTTTTGGGGAGCTGAACACAAAACTGAAGGGTGCCAGTGAGTGGCAGAGCTGGTAGAGGTAAGTGAAAATCAAGAAAGGATATGGGACCTCTTCCTTTGGTAGTAGGAAACCTTACGTTTGGCTCAACCATCTTGAATGACTTCATTCTTGGATTTTGGAGGGTTAATAATCCTATGCAGTAAAACAGAATAGAGAACTGCTCTGTTTTAGGAGGAACCCTGCTGAAGGATCCTGGAAAGAAAATCTTGTAAAACCCAAACTAGAACTCAGTGAATCATTTAGTTTTGTTCTTTCATAGTCCCAAAACCAGTTATAGTGGCCCTCCAGGGTGAATGGAGAGAGGTGAGAAACAGTGGCCATGTGCAGCAGCAGACTAGGCCAACCTGGTCACCACAACACAAGTCTGGAACCATTGTCTCTTGCTGATTTAGAAGGAAATATCTCCCTTCCTGATGAGCACAGAAGTCGGTCTGTTATATCCAAGGAACACAAGCCAGCCTGCAATTCAGGTTAAGAGCTGTGATTTTGTTTATACACTTGGCTATGATGGGCCAACACTGAATATACAAGACTGAAAAGGAGATTGCATTATTCTGTTTCTCTTACCTGGACACCCTCCTGTGGTGTAGGGCTGGGACTAGGGATTCTCCTAGGCAGGGTAGCACAGTTGGTTCTCCAAGAGTTTTGAAGTCTCTCACTGGTACTGCCGTTGCTGAGAGGACCTTTTTGGCTTGGCAGTTTTGATCTGGGGCTGGCAGATGCTGGATTTGCAATAGTTGTTTCAGACTTGGCTTTGGAAGACAGTAATTTTGCATGAACACAAGAAGGCAATGACAATGAGGAAGTTGTAGTACACCGAGGTGGACTCTTACAAATGTGGTGGAGAGAGCCGCTGTATTCCTTTAGATTTCCTAGCTGAGCTGTGTCAGAACAGTCCTGGAATGACAGTGCTTGTGAAGCAGAGGTCATCCTTAGACGTCTTAAAGTTGGGGAAGTGGAAATTCTGGCCAGAGCATGCCGATCAAACTGGAAGGGTGTGTGGTGACTCCCAATGGACTCCTCCACAGGAAGGTTCAGAAGTGAAGGCTCTGTATAACCTCGTGTTCGAACGTAGTCATCTGGAGGCATGGCGGTGTCCATACAAACTGATACTGCCTGTGTTTCACAGCAGCTGAAGACATCTTCTGGACTGCTGCTTCCAGACAAAGCAACATTTTCCTTATGAAGATCAGCTTCCCTGTTTAGAAGTTCCACACTAATGCAGGTTTCTTTGACCAGGTTTGGAGAATAATCAGACCTTGGTTGTTGCATTCTTTATTTGCAGCATGAAGATTTATAGCTGCTAGGAAACGTGATCAGAAAAAGCTCTTAGTAACTTGCCACATGAATTTTTATATGGGAAAACCTGCAAATGGGAAAAAAAATCTAAGCAAAATAATGTAGATGTGCACTAGCACAGGCACAATTGCTCACACTTCAAATCCTGCTTAAATGCAGGTTTTAACAGTTTCAGGACCCAATTTCAGCAAGCAATGGTTTAAGTGGCTGCTAACTTTGAGTGTGCAAGCAGTGTCAGCATCAGTCAGTAGAATGAATTTGATGGTAATGAGTAACCCTGTAATTAGGAACTCTGCCACCTAATTTCTTGTCGCCACTCCCCCACCAATAAGTGAGTTTATGACACTGCTGTATGTGGGATAGAAATGAAATCACTAGCTCTCAGGACTCCTAATTGTTGCAAAATCATTTACGTACAATACTAATTACTTGCTGAATGCTTAAGCAAATGCAATTTGGCATTTACATAAGGTGAGTCTAACCATTTTTGGCTTTTTTTTTTAATCGGGAAAAGTATTTTGTAGTAAACATTCTGTAGACAACAAATCAAAGTAATCTGTTGATTGATCAGTAAATAATCTTATGTTCTGTGATTCATGAAGCTCTATTTTAAAGTATTTTGATGACTAGTCTCTCTAAAACTGGTCTGACATTTCAAGTTATAGCTGAAGATTATTAATTCAGCCTCTTCAATCTGTTATTTAATTCAGTTTGTTTGCTAAGAGGAATCTTATATCTGCTCATGATTGCTGGCTACTTTTGGGGTCTTTCATTTATTAGAATGAAATTATTCAAACATATGTTGACTTTTTTGTGAGCTATTGAACATCACATATTGAATACAATTTTTGTCTAATTATATAGTCCTATCAGATTAATGAAAGAATTTATTTCTAGTGCCTTTATAAATCAAAGTTCAAAGTATTGCTTTTTAAAAACTCCTCAGCTGTTAGAAGACTGGTACTCAGATGCTTACAGGAATGAAAACCATATCTTTATGATGGAAATGGCTTCTTTCACAACTGTGGTGAATAGCCACAAACATATTAGCATCTATTCATTTCTCTTTAATAGATAAGGGCTAATTAACTCATATGCTTTTTAAAATGGACTAGAATGAAAAATCACATTCAAGATATATCATGAATAACAATAATGACAAATGATTACTATTTTCTACTTCTGAGCAAAGATATGATTGCATATGCACCATTGCTCTGAGATTTGCTGTTACTGCTGTTAATCTTTCGAGACTTTTGTGAAGTGCAGTTACATCAAACTGATCATTGTTTGGCCAGACATTGTTTGCTTTTTATTTTTCATTTCTTTTTAATAGCTACCTCTTCTTTGCACAGAATTTTGCAATTTGACATGGAGCTTCCAGATATTCATGTGAATAGTGTTCTATTGCTGAAGTAGGAAAGATTAAGAACATCTTTTCATGGAAAACTTGTATTAAAAATAGGATCTTTTTTGCTTTTCAGTTTAACAAGCTGCTTTTTTTAAAAAAAGTCAAAACTTACTAGTTTCTTTATGAGTATTCATGAGTTACTTTTATGAGTAAGTAGAACAAAGCTGCAAAATATTTG
This sequence comes from Coracopsis vasa, assembly GCA_026283785.1. Lineage (NCBI taxonomy): Eukaryota > Metazoa > Chordata > Aves > Psittaciformes > Psittacidae > Coracopsis > Coracopsis vasa. The sequence goes on from JANHGB010049342.1 coordinate 42,077, forward strand.
TAAAGGAAATAGATTGTTAAAAAAAGTGCAGAAATATGCCACACACAGAGAGAAAATTTAGCGTATATCATTAAACTTACCAAGGTAGCCAAGCGAAGATTTATCAACTTCCAGTATATCACATCCTTTTCACATGTTATTAAATGACATTTTCAACAAGTGCTTGATTAACTGCTACTAGGCTTAGCTGTAGTATTTTCTCTTCTAACACCACCTTACTGACTGCTAGTATAGAGAACTAGTTTTTCTTCTTGTAGATTTGTTTCTAGGGGATTTGTTTATCAGGTCAGACGGAAGTGGCTTCAGGATGAATGCCCATTTACAAAAGGTAACATGACCCATACATTTTAATAAACTTCATTCCTTTCATAATATTTTTAGGGTATTTGTCACATTGATAAAGTTTGACAAGAGAAATGTCAGTCAAGTATATAATCGGTTGCAAGAGCAGTTGAAATTCCTCCACCCCCCTCCAACAATTCATTTACCTCCTCCTTCCCCTGGCTTGTCTTTGTTCATTTGGCTGGATCTAACTACACATTGTTCATCCTTCAAGGAAGAATAGTAGTGATATATCCCTTTATAACATTACTTACAGAAAGAGTTTAATTTTAACAAATGTGCTAACTATCTGAGTAATTCTGTACACTGATTTTAGTATCGGAGTATTTGCAAATTCATCCAAACATCAATAATTGACAATTTGTGTGTGTGTTGCAGAACTGATTGGAAACCATCAGAACTGATTTAAGCATTATTTGGTTGGCTGAACTGAAAGTGAAGCTTGGGAAAAACATAGCTTATTTCATACATAACTTGTGAGGAGAAAGCACTAACCTCCAAAAATGTTCAAAAATATTGTGTAATTAACACACATTTTCAGAGGGTTGAGTGAACATTTGCAAATGCAGACAGCCTTTGCAGGATGATGCTTGAATTTTCTGTAAAGACTTTTTGAAAACACATCCACAAACCAAAATGTGATACCCTAAAACTGGAGTAAGTGCCTTTGATTTTGCTTAGCTTTGGATGTGACTGTGGGTTGAGGGAGGATTATTCCAAGAGAATGAAATAAAAAAAACAAATTAAAAGACTTTATTTGAAAGACTGTGACAGTATTACAATGTTTAGTTTTGTTTTCATCCAATTTGGCTTCTAAGAAACAGATAACACTACTGCTAAGATTAGTATCAGTTAATCGAGTACTTGCTGAAAATGTCACTTAATTGCATCTGAAAAGGATAAATGTTAAGAGTGCTAGCCTGAGATCGGGGCTGGCGTGAACTGCGCTCTGGCATTTAGTGCTCAGACTAGTTTAGGGGTCTTTTGGTGTAGATAAGCAGAAACCTTATTTTAGGGCCATTTTTTTTACCAGTTGGTTCTGACTAAGACCAGTTGGGTGACTGGTGTTTTGTATTTTTGTGTTTTGCAGTTGGTGTGGGGTTTGGTGAGGGGGTTTTTTGGTTTGTTTGTTTGTTTCCGCTTTTTTGTTGTGTGTGGTGTTTGGTTTTTTGTTTGTTTGTTTGTTTTTATTCTAGCTGAGATTTATCCTTAATGTGATCAGCACGCTTATATTAACCTAGTAGTAATTATGTTATTCTGTTTCTGTCCCATTTGCTGGTGCTATGAATTGAAAACCATCTTAAAGTTCCTTTATTCTTAAAAATTTAAGTGTTTCCTTGGTTTAACTTGGGGGGGCTTTTCAGATGTAAGTGAAATCACGATAGCCCTCATTTTGCCCAGAATTCATTCGCACTGCCTAACTTGCCTCTTAGACCTAATTGTAATAAAGCAAGTACCTGTCTCAGCTTGGACTATGTATGTGTACTTAACTGGCTCCTATCACCACCTCTTCTCATATTGCATAAGCTACTACCTTTCCAAAGAAGTATCATCCTAGCTTCAACTATAAACTCAGTCCTAGGCAAGCCTTTGTCATAGCATTAATTCTGTGAACTATAATTTTCCTCAGAAGCAAATGTAGCTGTCATTTAACTGAGCAAGATCCAGTTACCTTGTATGTGCTTTCTAAACCAGATAGTTACATTAGATAAATGGCCTCTTCTGATCAAAATCTTAATACTCATGCTCAAACCTCAGCTTTCTGTCAACTAACTTTACTCTAAAATACACCTCCAATCTGAAGGTTAGGTTAATCAGTTGTCTTTTATCCATCTTTTTCTGGTAGACTCTTTTGAGCACAGCCAGTGCCTCGGTTTGCTGCCCTTTGCTGACCTGGGCTGTAATGCTGCCATCAGCTTTAGTCATGGTCTTTTAAACAGCTGCAGGGTTTGCCAGATGATTCCTTCTAGGGTTAATCTCCAAGTTAGACCTATGCCCCCTTATGGATCAAGATGATACTTTAGGTAAACGATCTCTGCCAACTTTGAACATAACCACATCTATCCTAAATGTTTTCTCCAGCCCTACTTCCCTGGTTGTTCCAGCAATACACACAGCCGGGTGTCCTCTGTGGCCTCTGCAGTCACCTTCTGAACTCGCACATTAATCATGCCACTGAGCCTCTGTATGCTGAAACCTTATGCTTCATGTCACCTCAGCAATATAGACAATGGCTCCTTCCCTCATTCCTTTTCCCTTTTCACCTGGCAAGTTGCTTCTTAATGTAGGAGATACTGAGATTCTGTCTGTACATAATCTTATCCACTCATTTAGTCTAGCCTTAACACTAGGGTAGCCTCATCTGCTGGAGGGCTAACTGTAGCCAGATGGATTAAACCTGTTCTCAGATTTGCAGCATTGCCCTTTAAGAACTAAGCAATTCTCAGAGTTTGTAGTTTTCTATTTTATCTAACCCAAAATTTAGGATGAGGTGTAGCCTTCAGACTTGTCTTTCCAAATAGGTCCTTAGAACACAAGTGAAGCTTAGTCTCCTGGCAGAGAAATAAATGAGTGCAGCACTGTCTGTAAGCACTTCACAGAGCTCCATGACAGGAGATCATAGTTGTAACACACCTATCTGGCCTTTTGGCTACTGATAGCCTCTTTAGGGTGGAAGGTTCAGAAATAAATTTATGTGGTCCAGGATTATGTACCTCTAGCTATGATGTCCCTGAAGGTCCTTCAGAGAGATGTGGGTTATCAGACCTGGCTGGAAAAGTCCTCTTCTTCCTGGGTTTCTGGCATCATTTGTTGCCTTCATTCTTTCTTGTGTTTCCCACAAAAACAAGTGTAGTGGTTACCAGAACTGGGGCCCAATGTGAGGCTATGGGTTTCCAGCTAGAATGCAAGACAATGCTGAGAGCTGCAGGGCAAGCCAGGTAAGAGTTTGTCCTAAGGTCAAATAGTCTACACGCTGTACATGTGGGCACCCCAATGAAGTCTTAGAAGTTCAGAACACACTTTGGAGTCTTATCTCTTGGTCTATCAGTAAGATTCCTCTTGGAGCATTTCTGTGGTGAGAAAATTGTCAGTCTCAGCATGGACGCTTTCACAAGACAGGGTAGAGTTTAAATAGCTTGGACAGCACCACAGAGACTATGCAGTAGATGAAGAGATAAAATCTATTTTTCTGGGGAAACATTCACATGAGAACTTCAGTTTCTCTCCCTATGAATGTCAGCCTCAGTCATCTCATGCTTCTCAACTTTTAAACAAATAAAGAGCAATGGTCCCCTATGTGTCTCAGTACTGATTCATTCCCTGAGCTAGGACATCCTGTACCCTGAGAAATGGTCTCATCCAACACACAGTGTGAATAGATGTTTAAGGCTCATCATAATGCCAGAACTGGATGAAATAGGGCAGGGTGCTCTGCAGGTTTTGCAACCACTGCTCCGTTATCTGAATTGAGTTCTTCCCCAAAGAGACCAAAGAAGGTACCAAAGCGGATTTATGTTCTGGTACTTTCTCATTTCTGGGAGCACAGATTTGCAACCAAAGTACAGTCTTCTATAAGCCTACAGCCTCCTTCTCCAATCCCTAATTAAAGAAAAAAGAAAGGAAGATTTCTGTTTTCAGTTAGAGAGGAAAGTCTTGGCTTGTCCCAGAGCTTTAGTCATAGAGCGTGCAAGTTCAGCTGATCATTTCAGTAAGTGTGGACAGAAACATTCTGAAATTGAATCAGGAAGGTACTCATTGCCATTTTTCCAAGACTATACCTTCAACAAAGTTTGAAAATTTCATGGGACCAACCTAAAATAAGCAGAACCTATTTTTCTATTTGTCAGTGAAATTTTAAGTTACTTAACCAAAGCTAGACTTACAAAAGAAGAAATCCCCATTTTGTTATTATGGCACAAACAATACATTTTTATCCTCTGCACTTGCCCTCAAAAATTTGGAGCATTTTGCCTGAGAAGTTTCAAAAACTTCAGTTAATGACAGATGTTTATTGCACGAGATCTCTGCCAAATGGTTAAAATCTGGCAAAGATAATAAGAATTTAATAATAATGAGAGCAAGTACTGGATGATTTTAACATGCACTGCCAGTTCTGCCTTTAATAATGGGAGTGTGCTTGGTTTTCTTAAAACAGTAGACAGCAACACTTTTACAGAAGTTAGCAAGTGATGCAGAGTGCCTTACCTCTTTGCAGGATTCCTGTATAAAGCATTTAGTTTTGAACTTCCACTGGAGCAAATGGAAAATATGATTTATAGAAGAAAAACAAAGGCAAAAATATCTCGCAGGCCCCCACCCACCCC